>VYZW01049104.1:66850-96539 GCA_013401315.1 Balaeniceps rex
GTAATGCCTACCAGCTCTCCCATCAGCTCCCAAATGCTGCCCAAAACAGCTGGCAAGACCACTGGCACTGCCAAAAGGCACCACGATTGCCAAGAGACTTGCACAAGGCAAGCCAACATGTCCAGAAGCAGGCAGCTAAGCTACAATGGAAAGCAGCAAAGTATTTTTAAAAGTATTTAAATGGCTTATTAGCTTCTTCCTTATTTCAAGTGATTTAGATACTGTTAAAAGTATCTACATAAAACTTTAAATCTGATATTATTCCTGACACTTGGCAAAAGTTCTCAGTCTGTAAAAACAGGTAAAAGACTTGATGCAGATAGTTGTATTTGAGCATTACGTACATACAGTGGTTCAAACACTCACCACAGTGAACTACTCTGAATACCAAAAATAATTACTCAGCATTACTACGTCATGTAAACAAGGGACCTCTTTTGAAGCAGTGTCTGTAGTTATACGGACATTTCAAATTCTAAAAAGGCACCAACTTGTGAAGTACAAACCCTACCAAACTAAGTTACATGTGAAACTCAGCTGCTGAGGAAGCCTCGAATAGCAGTTTTCAAAGCATTCATTTAAACAGTATTTCCATCACAGCTCAAGATCAAAAGCTAAAAGCAAGCTAAGAAATCAAATACAGGCCAGACAAACTCAAGGTTTTCAGCATTCCAACATCAAACACCTGGGATGGTGAAGATATTTAAATATTAGCAGAATTTCCATTATCAAATTAAAGGCAAGTTTTTTCCTCCAGCTCATGCAGAGCTGGTCACTTCCTCATCACGCTAGAGCCTCCTGCACTCGATATCCTACACGAGCTTGGCAGTCCTCTTTCAAACAGGCAGGCATCTGTATTCTGAGCTGCACTCAAATGCACCATTTGGCATTGCTGAGCAGCTACGAACCCTCCATGAGTGTTTTACAATAAACGAGGCTGCAATTTTCTTGCAAATGCAGAAGCTACTGAATGACTTTATGAAATTCAGCAGCATTATGTGCTTATATACATGCAAAGGCCTCCAAACATTCTTTATGGCTGCCAATAATACAGCGCAGCCAGCCACAAACAAGAGAAAACACCACTTGCAATATTTTTAGATCGCTCTAACTCCAAAAGTAATAGAATTCCAGAGGACCGGAAGCATAAGCCTGAACAGGTAAGTTACGGACTGAACTACATAGAGAGGACTTTCAGCCTTCACAGTTACTTCCCATGGAAAGTCACAGCTCTCGTGACAAATTCTGGATTCTTTTCCCAGTTCTCAAACGTTCAAAATCGTCTTTCCCAAGCGGAGGAATGAGTAGCTACGCTCTCCAGAAAGAAAAGGATCATATGAATTATTTTTGTATTAAAAACTTGACTCGCTATTGTACCATGAGCGCAGCCTGGAGATCAACAATCACTTCCTTAAACTGCTCTATTACACATGACACCAAACAGCAGAACCACATTCTTGTTTACTTTATCTCACTCATGGAGTAAAGGGGAAGAGAGATTATTTTCAAAATTAAAAAATTGGAAACAATTCAACAGGTGTCAAGGACACTTGAGGAGGTGCTGCACAGGGAGTGACTTTTAATTTATGAGTTAATGGCATCACTTTGAACAAATGTTGAAGTCTTCCAGGTCTCAGTTTTAATCAAAGAAGCAGAGACTGTCAAACTGAAATTCTGTGCACCATGCTCCTAAATTTAACGTTGCTTGCCAAACAGCACTAAGCAAGAAGTGTGAAGTATTCTGGATAGACACATATAATATATACATATGTCCTATACTTCTGTATCATACCACAGGAACACAAAGGGCATCAGAGGTTTGTTTTTTATTTCCTATTATGAACTTTATCTCATGCAAGGCTAAAACTAAGGAGTCAGAGCTTGGGATAAGTATAAAAGCGTAAGCCATAGCTTCATTTTTAATTATGCTTCTAACACCCAGAAATAGCTATTGCTTCACATCAAGGACCACGAACACAGCCGTCTCAATTATGACTTCTCTGTGGCACACCAGTTTCCAATTTATAGCAGAAATAACACTTCTACTTTGCATGGCAAGTATGGTCCTGCTCACTAAAATTAAACCCACAGGAAATAGCAATAACTGTATTTACTATTAATTTCTTGCTTTTAGAAACAAATGTTTAAAAGTAGCTAGAAAACAAAGAGTGTTTTCAGTTTCACTTTGCAAACATCCCAAATACATGCCAGTCGCCATCTGCATCTACGAGGCCCCTAAGAGAAGGCTGCCTTGTCATGATTTTCGCAAAATTATGTTGAGACAAAAGAAACAGCATCAATTTTTTTTTTTTTTTACTCGTGGCCAGCCATGAGATTTACGTTTGGCCTAACAGAAATGGAAATCTAAAGCACTAAGCAAATGGGTCATTTAAGTACAAAGTTTAAATTACTCTGGAGATTTAACAGATAAAACAAGACTTTTCTACCTGGTAATGCTGAAATTTAAAATCATTCTAAAAAAAAAAAGAATTCACTATATTCAGAATTACATGTCTTGGCAGCCAGGGAAGAAATACCATGTCATTTCCAAAAGCTTTGCAGTGATTGCTTATGCCAGATTTCAGGAAAGCTTTGTCACAATGAAGTTTACTCTGTTCCTTGGAAATATTACATGCATTCCTACTATAATGAAACACCTTATAAACACCACGTGACAGAAACAGAGTTTAACAAAGCATTTCCTTCCAGCATCATAACATTCAGGGCCACAACAAGAATTCTATTATCAAATAAATAACCACACAATAATAGAAGTTAGAGGCTTGCAAAGTCACCTTGTGCAGGCAGCACAAGCAGACCCAAATGCAAAGTGCTTCCACCCACAGACTCCTACCTAATGCTTGACAAGCAACTTCAAGTACTCCAAGTTTTCAAGATGTCATCTCTAACATTAAATACAGTTTTAAGCACGACACTGTACAACAGCAGCAATTCCTGTTGCTCACTGGCAAGTCATTCCTATTTTGGAATGTACTGCCCATAGCACTGAATTACACCAGCATCGGGGAAATTTCCTAAGTTACAACTGGAAGTCATATGTTTTGTCCAAGCAAGTAAAGCCACTGTTATTAACCAGATCCCTTTTGCCAAGCAACAATGGGTTCGCACTTGCCGTAACAGAACTCTGTTTAACTGCAGAGCTGGAGCATTCTTGGGGATATCTGCACCACCTCAACTCTGCCGGCCTCTCAAAAAAGCCACTCCTCAACAAATTTAACAAATACAGCATTGTAACTTAGGAGTGGCTTGGGGTTTTGGCTTATTTTAACAGCAAAGCTTTTGCCCAGTAAGGACCTGACCTTACTTCCAAAGAAGTCATCCAGCTTTGTCATCTAAATGAGAAACCAATATCTGGTACAAATGCTCTGATGTTACAGATTACCTGTTCTGCTCTGACGAACCTTGTTTTAAAGGCTACAGTAAACAAAAAAGGTACTTTTGAGCTAGACTAACTTACGTTGGATTCAGTGATGCCACCTCCTTCCAGAGAAAGTCCAGGTTTGAAGCTCGACACGCTCACAACCACACGGCGGGTCTAGCAAAACACCCAGCCGCATCGAGGATCCCACTCCCTGCTGCGGGATGGGGAAAAAAAAAGAAGAGGCTCAACTCCTTTTTCTGCCCTTTGTTTAAACATCAACCATCTCAGAGCTTCATCCCAGTATTTTCAACACCTCGCCATGACAAAGTCCAGAAAGAATTAATATGGTCCATGACATCACAATGATGTCATTGGAATGTTCCAGAATTGGTGACCAAAAAGGGGAAACAAACCCAACTCAGAAATACTGAAATCACACAAGCTTGCAACAAGGCAAGGGGAATGCTGGGCCAAGCAAGACGACAGAGACACAGATTATCATGTGCTCTATTCAGAGTAGAAATAAACATGCTATTCTAAACATTTTTCATGTTTATTTTCAGAAGATCTAGAGCAAAGATGAAAATAGCAATCCAATATAAAAAAAAAGATGTTAATGATGGCAGAAAATTATTTGGACAAAAGTTTACAGAGGAAGAATATGGGGAAGATGTCCAACTGTAGGAAAATGCCTGCGTCTACGTTTTTACAGTTGTTGGGTAAGTTATTCTGGTAGTGGTTGGAAAACCACCAGAAATCTGCCTGTTTACTTTGACAACTAAAATTCAAAATAACATGTCAAATGACTCTTTACTCCGCATAATCATAGTGATATAATGGAAGTGATACTCTGATCTGAGGTAGGGTTTAGAAGTCTCAGCCAATCAACTGCACAAGGTTAAGGGGCTTATTCATACCCCTATTTTCGCATTCAGAGAGGAAGGGGAATTCTTGTTGTGCGACACATTAGATTATAAGCATAAATGCCAAATACTGTGCAAAAATCATCGTTAAACACCTGAAATCCCACTTATGCTCAGACAAGAAAGAGCAAATGCAAAATATCCTGAATATCTGAGTCATTCTGAAACCTCCGTAGTTCACTGAAAGTTCAGTGGTCTTAGAAGGCCAAGCGATAAAAAAGGTAATAGCTCAGCACCAAGTGACTACCTTCAAGAGCCCATTACACACTACAGTGCAAATTACAGGCTCTGTAACCAGTAAGTTTACCACAAGCTAGCTACTACTTCTGCAAAGTCTTCATCAGATCAAATCCCTGTCCTGAGAAGTTCATGTTTTTCTTATACAGCTTGTATTTGGAAATGACTAAATGCATGGAAGAATAAATTTAATTCAGTCCCTTCAACTAGTAGTACTATTAGCTAATAAACTGTTCAAATGCAGTGTTTTAATATGGACAAAGGCTATTTCACACAGACAGTTATACCTGCCATGGCTCAGATACCCCCCTGCAGACACTTCATGGCTCACTGATACCTTTTCCTTTCACTGCAGCTGCAAAGATGATCAACTGAAAAACAAAATCATATTTAAAGCTTACTCCTGATCAGAAGAAATCAGTACCTTCACTGATTAGAGCGCACAAGACCTACAGCTGAAGTTTTCAGGTATGGGGTACCTCTGCATTACCTCCCTGCCTGAACGAGTTCCCAAGCACTACAAAACATAACCGCAATCATCATCATTTGATACCAAGAACCCAACACAGACACACAGAGACCAAAACCATCCAGGAGTCTATTGAAACAAGTGAATCACAGCACTGCAACTGAGGATCCGCAGCAGGATCCTGAGCCAATGCGACTCCAGAAAAGGTCTACTGAACCAGAAAAGCAGCAGCAGCAATCCTGGTTGAGCGCCAAAAGCAAGGAAATAAACAGAACAGAGCCCTGGAAGATTTCACCACCAGCAACAGAAGTGAGGATGAGCAAATACTGAAGCACCAACTGCATTTGGTTCACTTACTTCTGAATAGACTAGAAATCTAATGGCAGTAAGCCTGCATTTAAAAGCAATTCAGAGCAACTGAACCTTTTTTTACCCTCTTCTGATACATTCCAGGGCTTAAGCTGATTTTAGGTCCTCAGTTTACCCATGACATTCTAAACAAACTGGCTTTCTGCACTCTGCTCTGTTAAACCAGGAATAACTACTGCAAACCTAACACAAATAACTAAAGCATAAGCAGCAGCCACAGTGGTTTTGTGTAGGTGGTTTGCAAGGCTTCTGCAGAGCCCAATGCAGCCAAATCCATCGCAAGGTCAGGCCTCCCACCACCACTCCGGGTACATAAGTAGGTGAAGGGTCTCTTTACCTATATTGACTTCTCTCCACTAGCTCTGCAACTCTGAGATCAAGCTCGTACGGCTTACATGAGAGAGGGAAAAAAACCCACAGATCAGAAACCAGGACCTTGTCTAAGAAATCAGTTCATGAAGAACATAGGTGAATTCACCATACCAGCCAGGTCTGGAAAATGCACGAGCAGGAATACTCACTACTCCTTACTGGCAGGAACTTTTTTACCACTTTGCTTATGCAACGATAAGACAAATGGTAGAACCTGTTCAATACAATCAGTATGGGTCATGATTTTCACAGTCTTAGTCATAAATACAGACTCACTATTTTAATAGCTATTTCAAAGAGTAAAAATTTTAAGTTACCAATTGTTTGCATGTCTACTTGCCATTTGTTTCCCTCCCTATATTATAATCAATAACTGGTAGCAAAGAAATATCCATACTTAACCATGAGATCTTTAACTGCAGGGTAATCAGCTAATCTAGACAGACTCCTTTAATCAGCTTTACATGTACAGTACTACTATTAAGTTATAAACTTTAACATAAAGAATGCCATTTACTAATATAGTATGCAAATACTCGAACAGTTGCTTGCATCAAGTTCCATATAAACTACAGTGGAATTATAGCACATAAAACAACATTTTAAAGCTGCTATTACAGCCACTGTAGAGCACAGAATAGTTGGGCAAAAGCATTCACTGAAGCATCTCATATTTAAAAGAATTTACCCACACTAGAAGTACATACAACTAGCAAAACAACTGCTTTCCGGGCACTGTGTCCTTCAGTATTTAATATCCATAGATTCCACCTTCTCACACTATTCCTGTTTGCTTATTGGAAAAGGAGAAGTATGTTCTATTTACTCACTATAACTCTGAATAATATCAAGTAAACAGGAACAAAAGAAAACCCACGCACTCTGGTCACCTGCAGAAAAAGTGAACGGCATCAGAAACTTTATGGTAAGCTAGAGCAAAACCTTGCCACAAACATTTAGAAAGGGATGCCAGATAGCTTCAGTGGCTAGATTTTTTTTCCAAAAGCTCAAGAGCCAACAAATAAGACTTAGATACTTTCACCTAAAGACAGTAAATGTTACTTTGAACTCGATTTCAATTTTAAAGCAGTGTGCTTAAAAACTGGGGGTAAAGAAAGTTATCGTTTTGAAGCGATTGCTCGTATACCTCCTGGTCTATGCTAGAAATAAACACAAGGTTCAACTCCATGAGCAAGATCGCACCTGTATGGGGGGGTGGGGGAGGGAAGGGAGAAGGCAACAAAACCAGAGTGGTGCCTGGCTGCCTCTCCTCAAATTCCAGAGCTTGCCATCGACTCACCAGGTTACCGAAGGAACTGTAGGGGCTAAACCTCCCCAGCCAGCGTGAAGACGGAGGGGGAGAAAGTCAAAATACGGATCACAGCCCACCGGCTGGAAACCACACAAAGAAAGATGAGCCCTTTTAAAGCCAAGGGCCTCGTTCCCGACGCTTCCACGGCAGGAAGCAAGCTCCTGGCCTGCCCGGAGAGGCCTCCCCGGGGGAAGAGGGTGCCGAGCAGCCCTCCCCTCTCCCCCTGGGAAGGGCTAGAGGCTCCCCTCGGAGTGTGTGTGGGGGGATGTGGGCCGCGGGAGGGCCGGACCCGGCGCCCCTCAGGCGAGGCCCGTTGGCGGCGCGGACCGTCCCGCCTCCCCCCTCCCCGGTCCCGCTCCCCCTCCCGGGGGGTCGCACCTGGATGACCTCGTTGACCTCGCGGATGCACTCCACCATGTGCTGCAGGATCTGCTCAGCTGTCAGCACCTCGTAGCGATAATCCTCCTCCTGCTCGGGGCCGCCGCCGCCTCCGGGGCCCGGCCCGCCGCCCAGGCCGCCTCCACCACCACCACCGCCGGGGCCCAGCCCTCCTGTTTCACCGCCCAACAGCCCGTCGCGCTCTCCGCCGACGCGCAGCCCGGGCTCCACCAGCTCCACCTCGCCCAGGTCCAGGTTATCGTCGGGCTCGTCCTCCTCCTCGTCCTCCTCGTCCTCCTCCGCGCCGCTGTCCTCGCTACACTCCTCGTCCTCGTCGAACTCGTAGTTGTAACCCTCGTCCGAGTCCATGGCGAGGCGGTGAAGAAACGGCGGCGGCTCCCGCGGCCCCCNCGGCCGCCATCTCCCCTTCGCCGCGCAGGGAGCCATCTTGAGTGCGCGCCACACCCCCCTACACACCCCCCCTCCCCTCGCAGGCCGCCGGCGCCATCTTGAGTGTGGCGCGCCGCCATGCTGAGTGCGGCGGATGGACCCAGTGGAGGCTTACCGGCTTCCCCCGCTACCGGGTCTGGGCGCCGCGGGGGGGCGGGGGCGTGTGGCGGAGGTGGGGGCGCGGAGCCTTGCTGAGGTGTCCTGGCAGCCAGCCGGGGCAGAAAGGCCCTCAGCGCCACCATTATGTAAAGAGTGGTGCATCGCCTGTGGGGAGCAAATTGTGAGGGAAATGTGAGGGAAAATAGGTTGTTCTGCCTCAAAATCAGAATAAAATTGGACTGAGACTCTCCAGGCAGAAGTTCATGCAAAACCGTTGGATAAACATGTGCCCACTGTCCCTGGAGGGGACTCCGGCTGTGCCAGGTGGCATCTCCGTGCTCCAGCTTTGCCTTCTGGTCGGTGGAGATAATTAATACCCAGTTTTTCACAGTGGTGCTGGGCTTGATTCACTTTCTTCTCTGTTAATTTGGCATTTTGCAGGGGGGAAGGATACGCATGAGTTGCTTCATCACCAGACCAGGGACACATTTTTCCCTCCTGCAGATGGCTGGGGCCAAGCTTGGACACTGAGCCACCTGCGAAGGGCAGGGCAAATGGCGGGGTGCTGCAGGGGTTGAGCACCCTTCACCTCAGCTTTCCCTACCATCACAGCGGCATGGCCAGGGCAGGTCTGCTTCCAGCATCAGCTGTGTTCAGCCTGGTACAGGGGAGGCGAGCTGGGCTTATTGTTTGCAGCCTTTTGGGGAGCACAAGGGACTCTGGTTGGCTTGGAAACAAGGCTGCAGCCTGGCTCAGAGGACAGCCAGCTGATACCAAACCCTCTGCTGGTATACACTGTGAATGCGAGAAGCCCGCACAGCCAGGGGAGGACTCTAGGGCCACCTTCTCCACCAGTGCTAATCCTCCACTTCCTCACGCCCCAGGGAATCGTTTCTTCTCCAGGTGAAGTGGGGCCGTTCTGATGTGGTGACATTATTCACCCGCTCCACCCGGATGAAGATGCCTCCGCACCCAGAGGGCAGGCGAGACTCAGCCTGGTGGTATGTGGCGTAGGTGTGACGAGTTTCATCAGCTCTCTAGGGCAGGAGTCACCACGGCACTTGGTGTTCAGGCAGCACCCGGTGCAGCAGGATCCTGCTTCCTGCTCCTGTTTCAATACAAATACCTTGTGAAACAGGCAAAAAATTAGAAGCCGCCTCCAAAAGGGTGTTCATTTTCTGCTGGAGCACGGAAAGTGTAATGATGGCCGCAGCAACAGGGGTTTAAGCTCAGGGTGATGGCCGCAGGTGCACTTGGGGATCCAAGCAGATTAAGTGTCCAATGTCCTGGGTAGATGTCTCTACAAACCTTGCTGGGTACCAGTCTGCATCTTCAGATACACAAGCAGCTCCAAAAGTCAGATCCAGGTGTTTTGTAGAATTACAGACGCTTCCAGCGAGCTCGCTACAGCCGCAACTGCCCGCTGTCCTCCCCAAACAGTTGTCACGCAAAACTGTCCCCATCATGCAGCTTGGGGACAGCCTGCAGTCCCCAAGCTCTGCTCTGCCCGGGTCGGGAGCGGTGCAGGGGGGTGTGGGCCAGGCATGCATGTTGCCTCACACCAAGCTACCTAGTAAATAAAGCCAGTTCCCTAATTACCCTACTTATTTGGAATGGCAAAGGCCTGGGCATTAATCATCCTGCCCTACATAAATATAAATAGCCCCGGCTTTGTTCAGCTCCGGACTTACCAGCTGGACATTTGTTTGTCGGGCTGGTCCTATCTCCCACGTCAAGCCTTGGGGGCTCAGCTGGTCACCCCAGGTCCTCGCCCTACACTTTGTCCCCGAGGGGGACCGTGTGTCACCCCCTGGGGCTCTGTGCTAGCACTGTCCTGCCCAGCTGGTGACATGTCCAGCTCCTCACCAACGTGCGAGCAGGCGTGGGGCAGCAGATCTGCCCACTGGACCCCAAGGAGCCGAGACATGCATTGACCGGGCAGTGGGGTTTTGCTTTATCAGAGCTTTGCAGCTTCCCAGAGCCTGAACTTGGACGCAAAACCGGGTCCAACCCTTCACTGCAGGTGATCTTCCCCTCCGGGACGGGATTACCAGTGTGTTTGGTAACCTGTTTTTCCCCTCCGCCTGCCTGGGAGCACGCCGCCGGCCCCGGGATGGCTGTGGCGGTGCCGGGGCACGGGCAGGGACCGGCCACCCCCCGGGTGCCCCCCGGCATCCCCGCCGTGGGCATCCGAGCGCCTCCCCGCTGCCCTCTCCTGGCCCCTGCCGAGGCTGCAGAGCTCCCGAGCCCGGAGCCTCGGCGCAAAGCCTTGCGAGATGAGCTAATAGACACCGAGCTAAAGGCATCGCCTTGCACAGCCCTTCAAAACCCAAGGGGAAGAGCTATCCCTCAGCAGCACAGAGCACAGCCATTTAGAAACACCTTTAAACTTCCTTGGGCACCCGACTCTTTCCCTTTCTCGTGTAATCCCAGTAATAAACATATATGAACAGTGATGGGATCTTCCCCGTGCCATCCTGCAGACATAGGAATGCGGTTCTCCTCCTACAGTCTCAGCCTTATCTTTTCCAGCAGCAAGACAGGGATCAGCAGTTAGCTGCCAGTTACTCCTCAGTTAAAACACTAATACTTCTCAAAAACACTCTTTGGTATGAATTTTTAGCCATGCCTTTTGCAAAAGGTCTTCCTTTCATTATGAAGTTTCCAACCCAACCGTCATGTGTGGCGCTGTGGGTACCCACCGGCTCCTTGTAGATGGTTGGCAAAAGGTATCCAAGAAAAGCAGGGCTGCTGCCTTCAGCTCATCCTGAGGAGATCTGTGCTGCCTCTGGAAATTTTAAGACTCCAGCTACCAAGGAAAGCTGATAACCACTCTCCTACCCACTCTGAAAAATTATTTAGATCTCCATAGGCACCTCGTGCTTTTTCATTTTATTCTTGCAAAAGGTTAATTACCCAGGTGATTCTAGTAACTTCTAACACTGAAGCTGACAAGAATAAAATACTGGATTGCAATCACCTTGCTCCATGAAGTTAAGCACCCGCTTATGGGATTTACGGGAGCGGGGCCTCTGTGCAGGAGGAGTTTGTCACCATGCATCCATGGACTCTGATTCCAGCTCAGCCCCACAGCTGTGATTGAGAGCAGCTGGGGACGGCGGCCACAAATAATCAGCCTCCACAATAACTCACAGCATCTCCCTGTGACAAGCCCTGCTTCACTGTACCAAAATGCTGTGAAAAGTGCTGGTGCCCCACGCCACAACCGCCCCTGGGCTCCTGCCCTGGGAGGTTCACCAGCGGATTCAGGGTGAACCTCCCATCTCACCCAGCCTTCCTCCTGCTCCACCACTCCTTGAGCCAGGCAGGATCTCTGGAAAAAGCCCTTCTCCTCCGCCACCTGAGGCACACAGAGCTCCTGCACTGGGAGAAAGGAAACCCAGGAGATTTCTTGATGCCTCAGGTTTGATTTTGGCTGCCTGCACACCCATTAACAACCTCGACCCTGAGCATGGGCTGAGATACCCCTCGGATCACCACCATTTGTTCAGCCACCCCAAAGCTGTGCGAGCTGGAGATAATCCAAAGGAAAAAAGGCTTTGCAAATAATACCAACAGGGCAAATACCACCAGGCTGAGCTTGAGTCAGGAACCCAAATCCTTCAGACTGATTAACACATCTCACCTTAAGCTTTTTGCTTTAAACTCTGCTTTTAAGTTCGTAATAGTTGAAATGTTCCTCCTTGCTGAGACCCGCTCCTGCCAGCTTGCTCTGAATTTCCCAGGCCTCGCTCCCCTTAGATGTGCTCTTCCATCTGAAGAGGTCCCTTCTGCTCAACTCCACCTGTGCTGAGAAATTAATTTACCATGTGCATCTGCTAAACTGTTCAATGGCAGCATCTAGCGTGACATGCGGTGGTCAAGGTGGAAATGTAGAGATATGAGAACAAGTCATCCGTGCTTTGAAAAGTGCCGGGATGCATGCTTGCGGCTCTGAAAGCAGCGTGCTGTACACCAGCCCGCTTCAGCCCCCAAAAGCATGGATGTTGCCCATGAGCTGAGCTGCCAGTGAAGGATCTGGTTGGTGAAAATACCCTGGACGTGGATTTAGGGTCATCTCTTATTCAGGATCTTCTTTGTGCAGGTGCTAAAGCTCCACCAATAGTCTCTCCTGGCTTTTGCTGGGTGTTTAAATGCGAGCACCCCTCTGCTCGATGAAATGGGTGCTGGTACCTCGGCCTCTCCAGCTCACAGTCTGCAGCATTGGGGCTCAGAGGGACATGGCTTCCCATCACCCCCTCGGGTACAGGTATCTCTGGCAGAGGGGGAAGAGGCTGAGAGTCTCACCCATTCTCCTATGACACTCAGTTTGGTTTTGGTATAAAACCCCAGCTCAGGTCACAGCACAGTGAGGCTGATGGCCTGCCACTGCTGCTTGGTGCGCCCATGTCCACAGCATACTTCAGGGGAGTTACTCTGAGAAAAGCGATGTCACCCCGAAGGAGGAAATGTGTCCTCGTCATCCCACCTCCAGTGGAGCACACGCTCTGTCTGCACAGAGCAGCCACAAGCTGGAACAGCAGTGGAGGAATCTGTATGCAAAACACTCTCCTGTTTAAATGCAGATACAGCCAATGTTACAGGGAATTAGGTAGCATAATAAATGGGTTTATACCTTAAAAAAATGCTGTGGAACAAGGAACTGCACTGACAGCCCAAAGGCCACCCTTTGCAGGTACTTCTGCAATGGGCATCACCCAGCTGGGCCAGTGTGATGTTTTCAGGACCCAGCTTAACCCTGTGCGCTGACATTAAAGTGCCTCTGAGCTGGTACATCCTTGCTGTGCGGCTGGTGATCCAGTTAGGGCGAGCGGAGGTGCAGTGGGGAAGACAAGTAAGCTCTAAACCTTGTGTCTCGCCATTTACTCCCTGCTTGTTCCATGCTGAACTAGCCTCGAAGAGGCCAACCTTCCCGTGTGGATGTATCACCCTGGAGATATGCCCCGAGACCATGGGCTGATTTATTAAGAGCTACTGAAGAGCATCAGCAGCTTCTGGCTACTGCTGCTCCATGTCCGTTGCAGGACAATATGTAAACCAGTTTCTTTCAGCCAAGCTCCAAAGTTGAAGAACATGCTTAAGCAGTTTTCTTATATAAAAATACATTCCTGAATCAGACTTAGTCTAGATTAATGCCGGCCAGCTACAGATGAACTTCTCTGAGTCATCCCCCAGAGACATCAGGTCCCTTAAAATAGCAACAATAACAGCATCCATGAAAAGGCCTGAATATTTCAACTGAAAGCTATGATCACAACGCTTTACATAAGTGTGGCAAACATGCCACCCTCCCCGGACTGAAATAAGGATTTGCTTCAGGCCAGGGCACTTTTGCATTTCAGTCTCATGCTGGGAAGCGCAGCCCTGCTGATGCTGCTGACATTGCCTGATGCAACACAGCAACAAACTGCCTTGGGTTTGGTTTGGTTTTTTTTTCCTTCCCTTGCAATTTTAATACAGTGAAGCTACTTAAGGAAGAGTCCAGGGATACTGGAATCAATCAACGTTGTCAGAAAAGCGGTGGCAACAGCTGGCGCTTCAGAGGTTTGCACGGGGAAAGGCAACAAACCCCACTCAAGACCACAGAGGCTGCCTGTAGACCTGCAGCAGCCTTGAGACAAGCAGAGGAAAATTTGAACACAAGGAATGACAGGGGCCATTTTCTCAGAGGTCTGATGCAGGTTGGAATATAGGCATTCTCTTCCACGTCCCTTCTTGCCATGTGATGCGGATGGACACAGAGAAGGGCCAACGTCCTGGAGCAATAGCACTGGAGTTGGGAGAATCATGAGGAAGCAGCCTGGCATGTGCTGTTGTGCTGAACTGGGGTCCTACCACCTGTCCGTAGGGAAAACAAGGGGCAGGTGAGGATTATCAGGAGCTTGAGGGCACCAACAGGCTTTAATTGCCCCAATCAGCCTCACCTGGGACCTCCACCCATGACCGATTGCTCCAGGAGCTCCATTTAAGCTGACATCTGGGGAGCTCATTTTTTTTCCCTGAGCTCTCCTGTAGGTGTATCTGTGTCTAGGCTCTCCCAGATTGATCTTGGACTAAACTTTGTGCCTTACTTTTGCCTTGTGACACCTGGACTGTTGATGGGCCCCATTAGCTACTACTGCTATGCTCTGCTTGCCTGGCTGTGGGGCTGGACCCAGCTAGTAAGGTTGTTGCCTGGCCTGTGTTGTGCCCATCCTAGGTCCTGGCTCACCTTCCCTTAGGTGGATAGGTGGCCTTTGCTGCTCCACAGGGTTGTGGGAGAAGGATGCAGCACTGTGTAGGTATTAAGCTCATGGCAATACTAGCTGTCTCTCTCTGACCCCATTCCTGATGGAGCCCAGCTCCCCCCATCTATGTAATCCTTAGCCCCCTCCCTGCCTTCTCCCACCTGAGATTCCCCCATCCATTTTCACTGATCTCATGAAATTTCCACAATCCCATTTAGACCCAAACCTAACGGCAATCCCTTCCTGCTGCCCAGCATCCCCATGACTTTTCCACCTCCATGACACCCCCAAAACCTTCACTGGTACCTCAAAGGCTCCCTCACCCCTGGTGAGCACCTTTTTCCATCCCTCTGAAACCTTCCTTCCCAGCTCCGCTGAAACTCCCCCATGTTCTCCCAACTCTTCTCCTTTCACCATCAGTCCCCAGCTTTGTGCTGGTGCTTTTGTAACCTTTGACAGCAAGTTCCTTGAGGGGTTTTCTGCAAAATGTTTGGGGTGTTTGTTTTTTGTTTTTGTTTTTTGTTTTTTGTTTTTTCCCCTGTTGCCCCTGGCTTTCCCTGTTCTGCTCACCTGAGGGACAATCCCTTAAGTTCCTCACCAGACCTTTCTATGGTTGTGTCCTGCTCACATACAGTGGGTTTTCATCTTGAGCTAGTGTGATGGGGCCATCTCTCTTGTCATGCTTTCTCCCGTGGCATTTGTTTAATTTCCTGCTTGCTTCCCATGCCCGTGGCTTGCACTCTGATAGCTTGGAGTTTTCTGGTGGCTTCACTGCTTGCTTGGGAGGGCCGGGACAAGTTTTTTTTTTTAATAATTTGATGGAGTTGGTTCCTGTGTAGGAGCTAATGGACTTGGGCTGGCAATTAGATGGGTAAAACCAGGGATTAAGGGTCCTTATTTGACTTGGGGATTGCTGAGGAATGCAGAGCTGGGAGGGAGGAGGCAAAATAAAGAGTTCATCTCAGATTGAAGGCTTCCTTGCAAAAGCCACACCCTGTGTGGAGAGCATCTCTGCAACCCTTTAGCTTGAGGCTCCACCATGGGATAAAGCCTTCTTTTTTTTTTTTTTCCTCCCCTGTACAACCCAACCAGTATTTCACCTGCCACCTATATAATATCCCTGGAAGCCTGTGCAAGGGCTGATTTACATCCAACATTATTCATAAAAATGCATGGTACCAACAAAAGATGCCAAAACCCAAGGTGGATCCAATGCATGTGCATGTTCAGTCACACAGCTGGAAAGTGGTGCAGATGAAATATGTGTTTTAAATCATTAATCATCTCCTCAAACCCCAAATCAGGCTGCTGAGACTCCTCAAGGGCATTCTCTGGGGGCAGGGAGCATGGCAGAGCGGCTCTAAATTTTGAGGGCTGGGGAAGAAATGACCTTCCTTAATAGTTTTGTGGATTTATTTAAAAGTAAAGAGGTGCTTGCTTGGGTGAAGGCACCCCCGGTGGATTTGGGGTGAGGGGCGGGGGGCCCCCACTGCCGCCTGAGGAGGCTGTGAGGGCATTTGTGGCCCGATGGCGGCGTGCAGCCCCGAGGGAGGCGGGCCCTGCAGCTCAGGTCTGGCTCGGCCCTTCCCCGCGGGGCCGAGCTGCCATTTCGCGGGCTTCCCTCCCGCGGCGGGCGGTGCCGCCCCCTCCCTCCCTCAGGCTGCGGGGCGCGACATGGCGGCCGGGCGGGCGCTGCTGCTGCTTCTGGCGGCGGCGGTGGTGGTGCTGGAGCCGATAGCCGCCGTGTGGCCGCAGCCCCAGACCGAGCGTTCCCCGCCGGGCGGCGGCCGTTGCCTACTGCCTCCCCTCCGCTTCGGCTTCGCCTACGCCGCCGGCTCCGCCGTGGGGCCGGGCTGCGCCGTGCTGGAGGCGGCCTTCCAGCGGTACTGGGCGCTGCTCTTCGCCGCCGCCCGCCCGACCGGTGAGGCGGGGCGGGGGCTGCCGGCGGGGCGGGGGGCTCTGCGGCCTCCACGTGCGGGGGCGAGGGGCCGCTGGAAGGGCGGTTGACCCTTTCACGTGTGGCTGTGTTCTTAAAAAACCCACAGAACCAAAACCTTGTTTATTTCTGGGGTCAAACAACGGGGTTTATGTGGCGATCTGCTTTTTAACCCCCTTATTTCCTCAGTTCAGCAGGGGCTGGTGGCGAGGGGTGGTGGTGCGGTGGCTTGAACTGAGTCTCTTAGCAAAGGGCAGCGTTGTGTTCATATGTGGAGGGCAATGCCTGTGGCACGCACATTTTAAAATCTAATCTTGTTTAGCACAGTGAGCACTCGTCTTGCATTTCTTTCAAAGAGTTGGGCTCTTGCTATCAAGAGTTTGCTCTTTCTATCTCATTTTTCTATCTCCTCCAGATTGTGTTTCGGCTCCCCAGCACTTTGTTTTGCTTCCTTTTCTTGCGACTGCAGGGAGAGCTGCTGCCAGTGTTGCAATCGCTGCAGCTTCAGTGCTTTTTGCAAGTCTTGGCTCTTCCCGTTTCTAGCAGCTCTTGGCATCCAGTGTGAAGCTTTACCTTGAGGAAAGACTCTTGCTGCTTCATATGTGTTTCTAGCAAGTACATATTCATGCCATGAGGCTCTTTCTGCCCTTTTTTCATAAGGTGAGCTGCTAAGCATCCAAGGCAGCATGGCTTTTCTGGCAAAGAGAGGTAGTAGCTCTTGGATTCACCCTGAAATTGTAGGGTAAGGTGAGGAAAGGCAAAAGCTTTGAGAGCCCAGGCTTGATTTGGGATAGGTCATAACGGTTTCTTGCACCCGTATTTCTTCGTGATAGCACCCATTGCATGTCTGGGATGAAATGCAGGAAATTCCGTGGCTGCGTTCCCAGAGGCAAACACAGGCTCAGGAGCTGGCACGCACGGATGCTTGGTGTCTGCGTGGGTCTACAGCAGCCTGAAGCGCTATATCTGGGAAATATGAAATGCTTCATTCATCAAGAAGAGCTAGTAACTCTGCTTTCGAGTGGTTTAAATGTAAATGTGAACTCTGTTGCTGCTGATCAAAGTGGAGAAGGGTAACGGCATTGGAAGCCACTCTGCTTCATCTTGAGCACATTATGCTTTGAAAAAGGCAAGTTTGAAACTCTGAGAGAACCGTTTGGCTTATTTTATTTCTTCAACTCTTATAAGTAGCAATAGAAAGAAATTTTGATTTGGGAGCTGAGAAGACTCCTCTTGTGTCTTTTTTGCTGCTAGGAACTAAACTTAAACACCTGATGTAATTATTCACATTTTTCTGTTCCTCTCGGAGGGGAAATGTGACCGTCAAATCACTTGGAGCAACTTCTTGCGATCACGAGATCGAGCTCTGTGTGTATGCTCATTGCTTTCCATACGCCCTGCTTTATGACACTCAAACTGCGTGCTTAAGTTTAGGGTTTTTTTTCCCTTTTTGCCTTCCTTTGGTTTTTTTTCCACATGGGTGGTTAGTAATAACAGGCAATGGAAACCCTGTATGGAAGAAAATAGTTTCTATATTAATAAGAGACAATAAGACAGAAACCGTTTTCTATCTGTTTCAGAAAGCTGCTATGTCAATTTAACAAGCAAGCAAGATTATGTCCAAACTCTGCATTTGTGTTGGATTTCAAGCATGAAAACGTAGACCGGTTTAAGTTAGGAGGGACATATGGGGGTCTTTAGTCAAGCCCTGGCTCAAAACAGAGCCAAGCCTGGAGTTGGAGACAACTTTGGAGTTGGGTCAAGCTTCTGTGTCCAGCTGAAATTGTGGTATTCCCACATGGAGAACTGAGCCCTTGCTGCAGTGTTTGACCACCCTCAAGGTGAAGAATATTTGTGTTTTTCCTTATCTGTAATGGTGATTTCCCTTGCTGCTATTCCCTTGTTTCTTGGTATTAAGCTGGGCAGCTCCGAAACGAGTCTGGGAGAGATCCAAGACCCTTCATGGAGCTCAGGCCAGGTACCTTCCTTACCTGATGTCTTATTGCTGCCATCCTGCTGCGATCATTGCGCTAGTGTCCTTGTCTTCTAGTCCATGACCGTAATTAACTCAGCCTGCACCTTCACAGTGCCCTTTTGAACCATGAACTTCAGCCGTTGTGGTTGATGGGTCACTGATCCCTGCTGCACCCATCTGCATTGCCTTCTAGGTGTGATAGTGGTGGTGCCTGCCTGCTCCTTGGCCGAGGAGGCCATGTTTGGGTTTGGTGACGTCTGCTTGGGCAGGTTTAAACATGGTGCGTGGTGGTGTGACCAATTCTGTTGAGGCTTCTCAACAGAACGAGTATTTCCCATCTCCCCTGTCTTGACAAGAGTGGCTGTCCCTAGAGAGCTGCTGTCTTGCCCAGCAGAGCGAGCAGGGCTTGGCTGTGCCGGCGTGACAGCTCGCACATCTGCAAGGTTGCCTTGGCTACCGGCTTGTCTGTAACCAAGAGGAAAGCTCAAAACTGAGGACTATCTTCGAGCTGTTTCCCTTCTCTCCATGGAGGTTTCGCCATTACTTCATGGAGAAATTCGGGGGTTCTGGCTCCTGCGAGCTTCAGAGCACGGGCTGTCTGTATTTCACCTGAATGCTGGCGATGCCATGGTCTCTCTGAAGTCTGCTTGGTGCCTGGCTTATGACCAGCCTTACTCAAAGCCAAGCTTTAAGCTTTCACTGTGAAGCCTTCCCTGGGGGCTTCCTTACCAGCAGATCTTCTCTGAGCTGAAGGTTGGGATCAGCTCACGTGCTCCTGGTTGCCTGTGTTGAAAGAAGCCCCTGCTGAACACCCCTGTGCTGCTCTGGGGTGACAAGGGGGTGCCCGTTTCTGCCACGTGTGTTAAAGGCCACGTACTCCTGCACCTCCGTTGCAAGCTGGGCTGGGGGGATGGTGGTGGGCTGGAAGCAGGGAAAGGAGCCAGGATGGGTTTGATGTCTGTGATCTGTGTCCTTTGCAGAGAACAAGCAATCCTGGGGGATGCCCTGCACTCAGCTCCTCATCTTTGTTGCCACGCCAGGCTGCGATGGGTTTCCCAGCCTGGACTCCAAGGAAAGCTGTGAGTATTGGGGTTGGGAGTGACTGGAGCGACTGTATTATTGAGAAACGGGGGCAGGGAGGGAGTGACTGTGGGAGAGGTTTAAAACAAAAAAAACAAACCCAAAAGTCAGTTCTCTGGGATTCCAGGGTGCAGTCCTGTATCAAAACCTCTGCCTGGTGCTGCTGCAACCCCATAGCTGGGACTGTTGTGGCCTGTAGCAGTGTGTGATGGAGTGTGGGACCTAATGCCAGCGCTGGCGCCTCTGATGCTGTGTTTCAGATAAGCTGTCCATCTCGGAAGGCTCCTTGCTGCTCTCTGCGGATGCTGTCTGGGGAGCTCTCAGAGGTGAGGTGTGCTTTCTGTCAGGCATTCCCGCTGTTCCTGCCCCAGGCCTATGGGGATGTCTCTCTGTGCCTCTCTCTTTCCATAGACTTATTTGTTAATTGAGCTCTGTTCCTTTGGGGGAATCTGTGATGAGAAAGTGACTGTGTGTGGTTTTCCTGCAGGCCTGGAAACGTTCAGCCAGCTCGTTGGGAGGGATGAGAACGGCACGGTGAGTCCTGGCCTCGTCTCCAGGGGGCAGTCAGCTCTCCATAATGCTCCTGCCTCCATGGGGACAGGCTGAGGATTGCTGGGATGCTCAGGATGAGGGGGGTACCAGCAGTCCAGCACAGCCTCGCCAAGGGCCAAGTAGGGATTCATGAATCCAGCCAGATCCCTGCCTTCTGAGTGGGTAAAGCGTTGCAGCTCTTCCTGGCTAGCTTGCACTCTGGGCAGTGAGGGTACCCCTCCTCGTCCCTCCAACCCTGGGGACAAAGGTGACCCTGATTGTCTCCTGCTAATGGCTGTGTTGCTTGGAGTCCTGTTCACTTCTTCCTCGTGTTCTTTGCGTGCAGTACTACATCAACAAGACAGAAATCGTGGACTTTCCCCGCTTCCCTCACCGGGGACTGTTGCTGGACACCTCTCGTCACTACCTGCCTCTGAGAGCCATCCTGGAAACTCTGGTAGGGTGCCTGTGCTGGGAGATGAGGTGGTTTAGTTGTGTGTCCCTTCCTCTGTGACAGGTGAGGGCTCCTTGAGTGGCCTGGAGGGCTTTTTGGCTTTTTTTGGGTTGCTCCCTTCCAAAGATCCTAGGAGCTGTCTAATGTGTAGGCCACTGCATCTACATCTCATCGAGGAAGAGCTTGTCAAGCCTAGGCTTTTTGAACAAAACCAGCTTGCTTGTCCCTAGATGAAACAGTAGGCTGGAGTGGGATGGCAGTGTGACCTCAATTGTTAATACACAAATGTGCATCATGGAAAAATGCTTCTGTGCTGTAGGTCTTTCCAAGTCCCCATGGCTGTGTTTGTTCCCGCTGTAACTCACAGCTGCCTCATTTGGGTGATTTCTCAGCTCCCTTTGTAAATAGGATAAGGAAGAAAACCCTGAGGTATCTTGGATTCCTGCAGTCCAGATTACTTTCCGAGGCTGGGTTGTTTCTGAAGCAAGGGAAAACACTGACTTCTTCCCAGCCACATTAGACAAAGGTGGGTGGTGGTTCTGTGTTCATCCCAAGCAGAATTGAACTTCCAGGTCTCCACCATTGGCTCAGTTATAGGGAGAACAGGGATTTTATTGTGAGCAGAAGTACTACTGGCCCTCTGTAGCTCTTTGCGGTGCTGGTGTGTTTGAAGAGATATCTGAATCCCTCTTGGATCCTGGGGAGCGTTTAGGGACTCTGCCTTGTCCTTTTGCGGCACAGGGACCTTATCCCCTTTCTGTGGCAAGCTGGGTGACCTTTCAGAAGGGACAGGGCGTGTTCATCTTTGTTCCTGTTCCTTCCCAGGACGTCATGGCTTACAACAAGTTCAATGTGTTTCACTGGCACATTGTGGATGACCCGTCTTTCCCCTATGAGAGCTTGACCTTCCCAGAACTCAGCAAGCAGGTAACCCACCCCAATCACCGTGTAGCATCCAGCCCAGGGCAAGCGGATCCCTCCCTTGGCACCTGAGCAAGGGCTGAGATTTCCTGTGTTCCCGCAGGGAGCCTTCAATGCCATGACCCATGTGTACACAGCCAGTGATGTGCAGACGGTGATCGAGTATGCCCGGCTGCGTGGCATCAGAGTCATCGCAGAGTTTGACACTCCTGGGCACACCCTCTCCTGGGGTCCAGGTGAGGAGTAGACCCTGCCTGCTGCTGCTGTGAGGAGAGTTGTAGTTGTACGGTGGGGGAGGAAGAGGAAGGTGATCTGCAACCTGGATCCCAAAAGCCAGATGTGGGCAGCCATGTCCCACGGGCTGGCTTTGAGGAGGAGTAAACCGTCGTCTGGGGGAAGTAGGACCCAATGGTCCAACTTCTAGAACAAAATCCAAAGGGAAAACATTTCCATCTCTTCTTGGGTCCAAGCTGGGTGATTTTTTTTGGGAACATCTGCTCTGCCAAAACGAGCATCATGGGTGTTGCAAGGATCTTGGATTTAACTGGGGGTGCAGCTGACCAAGCTTCCTCACTCTGCTCGCCTGTGCCCCTGTCCTGACACACTGCTCCCTGCTCCAAGGACTGGAAGTGCCTCCTCTCCCATGTCTGGAAGTGCGAAAAGCTCCAGGAAAATGTTGCCTTGTCTTGCTTTCTCCTTCCCCTGCCTCCAAATGCCATGTCCTGCACTGGAGTACAACCTGTGCGTGTGGTCGCAGCCAAAACTGGCTGCTTCCCTGTCTGCAGCGGATGCATGGAGCTGGGAGAGAGTGCTGGGGACTGCACTGGCATTATCTTTTCCCAGCAGCTCTGTGTGTAGTTTCCCATAGGAATCTCCTGAAAAAAGCAGTGGGGCCTACAATGAGAGATGCCAAGGGGAAGCCTGGGAAGGGTGGAAACTGTAGCATCCTGCAAGGATTTGGTGTGTCTGTGTTCCATCCTCAGAGTAGCTGTTGCAGGGGCGGGGGGGCAGGGGAAGGGGTATCCAGCCTAAAAGGCTTGAGCCCTGCTGCTCTCACCTGGGAGTTTGTATTTGGGGCAGCAGTGGATGGGCGTGGGGGGAGCACAAGATGAGTGCAGAATGCAGATCCCTCCCCATCAGGTCAGGCTTCCTGAGCCAGAGATCATTTTTCTGCTGCTGTGTTTATGCCTTGCGTGCCATGCCTGGGTCTTCTGTCCCTTGGCAGGCTCTGGGCCGTGCTGAGGGGGGTCCGGGGGTTATACGGGGTGATACAGCCATGCTTAGCCCCTTCCTCACTGTCCTGTGTTTGTTATGACCCAGGTGCTCCAGGCCTCCTGACTCCCTGCTATTTGGGCAAGGATCCTTCTGGGACCTATGGGCCCATCAACCCCATCCTTAACAGCACGTACCAGTTTGTGACCAGTTTGTTTCAAGAGGTCAGCGCTGTGTTCCCAGACTTCTTTCTTCACCTCGGTGGCGATGAGGTGGACTTCACATGCTGGTGAGTCTGAGATCAGTCTGGATGGGGACTGGGGGGAAGTGTCTGGGACTGGAGTCCCAGCCTGTTGCTTTTTGGTCATGACCATCTGCAGATCTTTGGTATCCTGCTCCCCCAGGCTCTGTGTGTTGGTGCCTGGGGTTTCTGTGCTCGTGGTGACACTGATTGTGGGAAGCCACTGGTGCCAGCGTAGCCTCAGCTCTTGGAATGCCTGGGCTAGCCTTGGACTGATGTGGGAAGGACTTGGCCATGTTTTGGCCTTACTCCAGAGCTTGGGTTACAGTGCTTTTATTCTCTTCTCTTTGGTACACAGGAAATCCAATCCAAAAATTCGTGCCTTCATGAAAGAGATGGGCTTTGGTGAAGATTACAAAAAATTAGAGTCATTCTACATCGAGAGGTAAGGACAGTTGCATCCTGGGCCTGCAGCTCCAGTATGTGACCAGCACAAATGTTGTCTTCTGTCTTGGGGACACCAGATCTCCTTTTCAGGAGCATGCCCATTTGAGCATGTGTCCCTGACCCCAAACGGAGTAGCCTAGCTGCGTTTTATTGGGAGATTGACCACAATAAAAGCCTCAGGCTGAGGAGAAAGAAGCCCCATAAGGGGCCATGTTTTCTCCCTTCTCCTTCAGAAGCACCTTCACGTCCCGCTGTGGGTGTTGGGAATACCGGTGCTGCTGCTTTGGCTGTATGCAACCAGCAAAGAGAGGGGCACGTAGCTGGGATGACCCAAAATTCAGTACTCTTTCCGTTCCAGGCTTCTGGACATCACCTCTTCCCTCGGCAAAGGTTATATTGTGTGGCAGGAGGTGTTTGACAACGGAGTGAAGGTGAGAGCTGCCTGCTTTCCCTAACGCAGTTGCTTATGCTGGGGTGAACAGTGCCAGCACCCCAGCGAGACACACTGGTGTGCTCTGGGGGTGCCGTGCTGGGGCTGGCGGGGGTTACTCTGTTACAGGACTGGGGTCGATCTTGAGATGGTGCTGCTGGTGAGCTACCCTCTTGGTGGATTTGTCACACTGCTGTCAGTGGGCTCTTTCCTCCGGGTTCTTGTATATACACCTGCAAGAGGCAGGTCTTAACCCTGCCTAGGACACTCTGCAAATGGACTTATCCCTCCCTCTGTTGCTTCTGCAAGCCAGATGGGAAGTGGCTCAAAAGTCAAGCCAATGTCTGCCTCTGTTTCCCTTTGGGGGTGTTCAAAGCTGTGGATGGGTCAGGGCACTCCGCTTGCGAGGGGAGGTGGTGCTCTTGTTGCCGCAGTCATCCCGTGCAAGGGGTTCACATGTGTTCGTCAGGTGAGGCCAGACACCATCATCCATGTGTGGAAGGAGAACCCCACGCCATGCATGGAGGAGGTGGCAAACGTCACCAGGGCTGGCTACCGGGCTCTGCTCTCTGCCCCCTGGTACCTCAACCACATCTCCTACGGGCAGGACTGGATGGCGGCCTACCAGGTGGAACCCTTGAAGTTTGAAGGTGTGTCCCTTGTGTCCCCTTCCCATACAACAGCTGACTTGTCACTCGGAGGTAGTGCCAGGGCTGGGTCTCTTGCTAATTTGTTCTCGCTGCTGGTGTGAAGGTGCTTGAGTGACTGTGTCCTCAGTTCCTGTGCTATGTCCTGTTCCCTTGATGCTGACAGAAAACAACTCTGCTCTCCCCCAGCCCAGGGTTTGAAGCAGGGGCTTCCAGAAGGGCAAGTTATTGCCTCCGTAGCTGAGCCACTCACTGCTGTTACAGGCACCTCTGTGGGCAGGGTGGTACGTCACCCTGTTATCTTACAACACCCCTTAAGCTGAATGCTGTGTCCTCTGACAGGCAGCCCTGAGCAGAAGGATCGGGTGATCGGCGGAGAGGTGTGCATGTGGGGTGAATATGTGGATGTCACTAACCTGGCCCCCAGGCTCTGGTAAGAGAAAACGTGGGGAGGTTAGCCTGAGTCACGTGGGGCTGGGCTCAGGCACGTTTCCTTCGCCGCTGAGCGATGTGTGCCAAACGCCGCGGGTTTGGTCTGCGCGTGGAGCTTGTCCCTGTCCCCTGGCAGTGCCTCTGTGCTAGTAACAGCTTCACTGAGGCATAAATGAGGGTTTGTAAGACTGTAACGTGTTCCTGCACAACCTGCTGCTGCAAGCAATACGTGTTTAATGCTGGTGTCTGTCCTGTCACCCCCAGTACATCCTGATCCGCATGTGTCTAGGAGTAGATCTTTTGATACACAGAAGCCATGTGCCTTTGTGTGCTGAAGGATTTTGGTTGGGAAAGTGTTTGGGAGCTCAGGGCTTTGTGTGAGAAGCTTTCAAATTCCTCCCTCACCTGACTGCCTCTGTCCCTTGTTCCTCCAAGGCCAAGAGCTGGGGCCGTAGCCGAGAGACTGTGGAGTAACGCGACCGTGAGGGACCTGCAAGATGCCTACATGCGGCTGGCTGACTTCCGCTGCAAGCTTCTCGGGTAACCATTTCTCCTCGCAGCTGGATGCTGGCTTGTGGGGACAGCGCAAATGCCACCCTCGCTGGGGTTCAATCCTGGGGAGGGCAGCGACAGTGAAGTGGGCTTTTCCCTGGTGCAAAATGACCCCTGTTCTTATGGAAAGTTCTGAGCCTTTCTCCTGCTTGTGTGTGGGCAGAGCTTGCTTTATGCAGTGCTGGAAGAGAGCCCCTGCTGCTGGCGTGGGCTGGTGGCTCTGTCAAGGAGAGGGCTTTGTGCTGAGGAAGGGGGACCCATCAGCTATTGCCACCCCTCCTGCAGCACCAGCTTCCCCAGGAAACCTGCCCTTACCCCATGCTCCCACGCGTGAGCAAAAAACTGAGTCTATAAGCACAGGATGAAAAACGCTTCCTCCTTGTCACACCTGAAATGGGGCACCGATGGCCAACCTGTGCTCTAACCACTGAAACCTGACAGCGGGCTCTGCCAGTGGTCTCTGCGTAATGCTGTCTTTCTGCTCTCTTTCCAGGCGGCGTGTCCAGGCGCAGCCTCTCTACGTAGGATACTGTGAAAATGAATTCAGCGGGTTTTGAAGGGAGAGTCCCACTGACCTCAGTCACTGGGCACACAGGAGGAATGATCCCTCTCTCTCAAAAGCTGCGGGCTTGGCAGAGGGACCCTTTCCCACCCCCAGCTTCTGCTCTTGCTTTGTTGCAATGAACTTTTTTTTCCTTAGTGTGCACTCTTCGCCTCTTTTTCTATTTTTGTTTCTTTAAATCTATAAATAAATGACCCTAAAGAGGGAAGAAGGTGCCTTTTCATGCTCAGCTGGGGCTTGGGAGACCATGCAGGGGTTTTTGTTAGCAGGAGAATGGGTAGGGCTTACTCCAGAGGTGCTGGTGGAGGAGGATCTGGCTGTGCCTCATCCTGGTGGCTCCAGAGCTTGCTGGGTGCCTGCTCAGCTGGATAAACTGTCTCTGCTGCTATCAGACTCCATCTCTGCAGGGAGAAGGTGATGAGGAGGTGTGGGCTCCCCCAGTTTTTTTCACCTTGACCTCCCACTGTCCACACCTGGACAATGCACTACTTGTGCCAGGATGTTACCGTGTGGTGACCTTGGATTTGTTTCTGTGGCCTTCCATGCACCAGTGGTCAATGTTGTGGTGTTCCTGTCCTTGTCTCTCTCTCTTCTCTCTCTGCCTGTGTCTAGGCATGAGGCTTGCCTGCAAGCCACCATCTCTGGTGCCCCAAAGCCTGTCTGCTGCCACCTCCTCTGGCTTCTCCTGAGAAGATAACACCCTGAAGCCTTTCTAAGAAGACCTTAAACCCACTTCACTGAGCAGTGTGTGGATGTTATGGAGTCACTACTCAGCTCTTCAATCAGCTGACGCCTCTGCTCAGGATTTGGCCAACTGATCCACCCTCCTCCTGCTCTGTTGTCCTCAGGGTGGGGAGCTCAGCTCCGGGTCTGCATCCAGGAGGTTTGGTTTGCATAGTATTTTCCTTGGAGAAGAGACTGATGGTGCTGCTGTCCCGCAGAGCTGGGACAGTCAGGGGTGTTTGTCATTGATGGTTAGGTTTGCCGTGCTGGAAACGATGTTCAGCTCAAAGCAGGGAATCTCTCGGGGAGAAATCCTGGCTGATGGGGCTGTTGTACATGTGTCTTGGTCTTAAATGAGTGAGATCTGCTGTTATGGCTGGAAACCTTTTACTATTGAACTTTAATTTAAAAATATTGAATTAACTTTGAATTAAAAATATTCAGAAATTGTTAACTCTTGCATTTCTTTACCCTCCTGCGAAGGAATACCCAAACACTCCTCCTCTGAACTGATACAGCCTAAGGCAGGGGGCAAGATTGTGAAGCCAAACGACCCAGGAGCAGGGAAATATAGCCAGATTTGGGGGAAAGAGGGATATGTTTTCCCCCTACTCAGGGTGGGAGGGGAAGGGCTGCCTTCCTGTGCCCTGTTTCCTGGGGGAAGATGCTCCTCTGCTTCCTCCAAGTGTTCGTGGGAAACTTGTGCCCCTTTTCTCTGTTGTTTTGGTTGTAAATACTCTCCTGGTCTTGTGTTTAAGGCTGAGTGGAGGGAGCCAGGATTGCTGATGTGCCCACCTGTTCAGTCCCGGCATGTTTATTTCTCTTAAACCGAGTAACCCAAAAGACCTAAATAATAATAGCTGCTTCCTTTTGCTGGGATTTGATGTGCTGTCAAGTCCTGAAGAGCTCCAAAAGGCTGGTGTAGTTAGTGCTCCTTCCTCACTACCAGACCTGGCACAAGCAAACACTGATCAGAAGCTTCTCATCCCTGTGAGAACATCTCCTTGTGCTCTGACCCGCATCCCTGGTGATGCCAGCCAGTGTACCTATGACATCTTTTGCAGTTGGCTTTGGGAAGCATCGCTCTACAGCACAAGTGCCTTGGGTATTTGGGGAGCAGAAGATTTACCTTCTGGTCCAGGCTGGTGGCCTCCAGTGCTTTAGACCTGGATGTCTGCTCCATCTCTGCGTGGCCGCTTATTGCCTGGCTCTTCCCTCAGCCACGCCAGGGGAAGGATGGCCGAGGTACCATAGTTTGCTAATCGTATGGAGCGCTTTGGGCTCCAAGGGGGGGGCAAGCACAGAGGAAGGAGGTTATTATTGCCTCCTATTTTTAAAAGTTGTTTTTTCTCTTCCCCCCCCCCCCCCCCAATACAGTGTAAATTGGTTCCTTTGCCGTGTGCTTTTGTTGCTGCAGGAGCACCAGCTGCTGGTGGGGCTGGGGCCCTGGGGAAGGTGCTCTGCTCCCTGGGTGCTGCTCTGTGCGTGCTGAGGGCCTCTTCACCATCACATCCCAGCTGCCTGACCTCACCCTGCCTGTCCCCCCGGCTTGCTGGGCTCTGTTTCACCCATGGCTAGGTGCTTGAGCCTGCAGGGCCTGGGATGCTCCTGTGCCAGTGGGGCTGGCACAGGGGGACACCCCAACCGAGCACCTTCCACTAAAGCCTGGTATTTATGACGCGGGTTAAAACCCCACAATCCCGCTTTCCGGGGGGTCTGCGCCAGCATCTCCCCAAAAACAACATCTCGGGGGCAGCTTGGCAATGTTTTCATCCCTGCAAAGGCCGGGATCCCTGTCGGCGGGGAGGGAGCACCCTGCTTTCCCCTGCCACGGCCTTGCCGCGCGGCCTGTTCCTTCCAGAACATCTATTTTGGTCGCGTAAAACTTGCCGGGGAGCAGAAGAGAACAGGCAGCGTGTGAATCACTCGGGACCAACGGGTTTAAAAATAAACACAGGCGGCGGTGAAGAACAGCCGCCAAGCCCCCGGATTTCAGCAAGATTATGCTCCATGCCTCTGAAACCCACCCATGGATGCCCACCCTGGGCAACGTCCCCGTCCATTGGGTTTTATTGGGACACACTTGCATGTGTTTGCACGTGCTCGCATGCACACACACATACTTCCAGCTGTGTGCACATGCTTGCATGCATATGGGTGCTTGCAAATACGTGTGCATATGCACGTGCATGCATATGGGTGCTTGCAAACACATGCACCATGCACATGCTTGCACACATATGCGTGCTTGCACACACCTGCAAATGCACGCATGCACACACATGTGCTTGCATGCCATTGCACAGACTTGCAACACAGGCATGCACCTGCATGTGCTTGCACACATGCTTGCGTGTACTTGTACACATGTGCGCACACTTGCAACTATGTGCACACACTTGCAGCACATGCATGCACATGCACATGCTTGCACATACATGCACACACACACATGCTTGCACACACTTGCCCAAAACCATGCACATGCTTGCATAGATTTGCACAAGCTTGCACACAGCATGCACACGCATGCACATGCTTGCAACATACATGCACATGTTCGCACACTCTCTCACACACATACTCATGCTCACACATGCTTGCACACACCTGCACATATGTGGCAGCACGCTGGAGAAGCCGGGCACCCCCAGCCCAGCTGCTGCTCTGGGAGTAACTAATTAACAACCGTGCCAGGTATTAAAGCTGTTTGGTCTAATTACAGATGTTTCGGGGTGGTGGGGGGTGCATGAGGGAGGCACTCCCCCCCATCTGGGGCAGCCCTGAGGGGGCAACCAGAGTGGCGAGGGGTCCATGAGGTGCAAAATGCAAGAAAGTGCCAAAATTGTCCCTTTTGAGTCTTTTCTGTATATTTAAATCCCACTCTGAGGTGGTGGCCGGTGGGGAAGAGCTGGCTGTTAACTCTGGAACCTACTGAGGGCCGCAAGGCTGAAGGCAGGAGGCTGCTCAGCCCCTTGGCCAGCCCTGCCTCGGGGTGATGGGGGGTGACGAGGGATGACGGGGGGTGACGAGGGGTGATGGAGGCTGGAGGGCGATGGGGATGAAAGGGTCCGGGGTCAGCCCGGCAGGGGGCAGTAGTGGGCGGAGCCGGGGTACCTCGCGCCGCTGCCAGCCGCCGCTCCTGATTGGCCGCCGCTCCCTCATTATGCTAATACCTTGCGTCTCGCCGGGGCCAGCAGGCTGACGTCACCAGCCCGCTGGCGGCCGCGCGCGCGAGTGGGGAGGGGGTTGTTGTGAGCAGAGAGGCCCGGGCCGAGCCGAGCGGTTCCGAGCGGCGCCGAGCGGC
>VYZW01049115.1:1959-22610 GCA_013401315.1 Balaeniceps rex
TTGGGGAAACCTGAACAAAGTCTTCTTGCCTGTCCTGGTGAAAAAAAGACTAAAGAATAAGAACGAAATTCTGCATTTGTAAAATGGAAAGAGATATGCATCACTGAGACTGTCAGATGAAAAGTATTATATAGTAGTGTCTTTTTAGCTGTTAGATCATCTACAAATACATGTGTTAACTGCAGCTGACTTTCGGTCACCAATTAGAAACTTGGTTTTGTTTGGGGTTTTTTGGTTGGGGTTTTTTTTNTGGTTTTTTGTGGTTTTTTTGTTTGTTTTGTGCAGTGTTTTTTGTTTGCTGTAGCCTAAACTGCAAAAATTACTAGAAAGCAATGCTGCAGCATCTCATGCTTTTCCAGTGCTAAACTGAGCAACACAGGCATCTGAAAACATAGGAAATGAAGAGTCAAAGTTTTAACTGATACAGCCTTCAGCTGCTCTACAGCAGATACACTGGGAACATGTCACCGTGGAACAACGTAGAGGAGAACAGCAGCATGAAAGAGTGTTTGAATTTACCTAAACTGTACCATACAAGACCTTCTTCCGTCTGTTCTAAATTCCAATATTGCATGTACTTCACCAGAACTGACCCCAAACTTTACCACTCCCTTACAACACTTGCTTTAATCCTCACTCACATCCAACATCCAGAATAAGAAAACCCTCGGGCAGCCAGCGAGGAGACCTACAAAGAAGCATGTACTAAGGGATATAAACAAAAGCATATAGGCACTCCATCTTCTATCATTCTGAAAACTGTGAGTGTCAAACTGTACTTGTTTTTTCCAGATACATTAGTACCAAACCCCTACCACCCAACACACCAACCTATACATAACGTGCTGGATGTAGCTGGGAAAAGCTTTGATAACTTCACTGGCTCTGAGAGGGACTAGTATACCTTAATCCTTTCTCTTCTTGTCAGAGGTCTGAATATCCCTGAACCTGATGGTCTGAAGGGACACAACACCACATAAGGCAACTTAAACTCTGCATTAATGAAGTTCCATTAAATTAAATTTGCAAAAACTCTGAAGTAAAAATGCACATAATGTTCTTCCTGCAGTTCAGATCTGCAATCCTACAGTAACTTCTGTACCTATGCAGAATCTCTCTGAAATCAAAGCAGCATGAAGGATGTACAAAGTTGCCCCCTAAAAAGGGTACAGCATAGAATTAAAAATACGGGGTTTATCTACTTTCCTCCCCAACAGCCTTAGGTAGCGGTTTCCTATCGAAATTAAACAGCTTACCCTACATTTAATATTCCCTNGAAGGAAGAGATGCACGGGAGATAAGTACATTTTTAACCTCAGCACAAAAAAAAAAAAAAAAAACAACAAAAAACCCCACAGCTAAAAAGGTAGAACTATCTTTATTACAGAACTAAACAAAATGCTACTACTGCATCATCATGACCGAAGGCTGAGGTGGTGTGTACATGCTGAGAAAGATCACTGCAGAGTTTAATACCACTATGGCTATTGAATGAAAATGAGATCACAATAAAGTTTAAAAGACACATTAACCACAAAAATAGTATCTCAGATGACAAGAAATAAAATCCACACGTAACAAGAGATCAGAAATAAACAAATACCAAAGCTTACTACTAAAGAAGTCTGCTAATACATAATTCATTAGTCTTCTTGATTTTTGCTGAACCACTCTCCTTATAGTACACAAATCGCAGTTTCAGATATCCTGTTGTGAGGAGTCAGACCACTACATAAATCATTACATTATATGGTACACTGAAATGGTGATCACTATCACATCATGGATACATACCTCAAGAGGACATGGCGGAGGAGGTGGCAGGCTTGCAACTTTGGCTGCTCTTTGTCTTTCCACTTCCAGAGCATGTTTACGTGCATTTGTTCGTCTTGGGGGCGGAAAACACAAAAACAAACAAACAAATTACCACACACACAAAAAAGAAAAAGAAAAAAAAACCACAAAAGAGAAGAGAGAAGGAAAATTATTCAAGCAACAGTGACAGCACTGTGTAAAATAAAAGGCAAACCTAAAAATAAACAGATTCAGGTGTACCTGAATTGAATGCTTGGGAGATAGGGATTGGCAAGCACACTGAAAAGTCAACAGAACTTATGCTGGAAGGCAGTACTGGAAAATTAATTTCTTGACGTAATGCAAAAATGTTAATACACACAAGCTTCTAAAGAACAAAGCAAAATGCCTGCTTTTCACTTAAGTTTTCAGAAAGCATTGCATCACTTCAACATATTTTAATTGCTCAAGTGTGGACAAAACTAAGTATTTAATCAATAGGTCTCAGCTCTACTCAAGCACAACTATCCCCAAGAGTACACAGCTCATTTTTCATGCCAACTCGAGTTTGGTCCAATCTGCTTAAAAAAAACAAACGTTAAGAAGGAACACCATGACAAATGCAATAGGTCCTTTTTTTCAAGTGAGTAACTCTCCATCAGGAACTAGCCTGAGAACATTTCATTTCATGTCACTGAATAGCTGTCAGCCAATAATCTAGACTGCAAATAGTGACAGGCCCCCACTCATTGAGAGTCTATAAGGCCAGCTCGTATACTTGACATTTTTGTCTTGGTTTTAAAACTACAGTTCTTATCAAAATCCACAAGCTTTGTCCATGAGCATTAATTCTCTAACCCATAAAATTTCAAGATTAAAAATGCTTCAAGCAAGAAGCATCAAGATTTCTGCCTTTCACCTTGTGACATTGTAAAATGAATTCTATGCTTAATAAAACTAGATAACTGTTGCATACCGGGCTTGCTCACGAAGCAATTTTTCTCTTTGGTACTTCTGCTCTTTCAGGGCTTTCCTATGTCTCTTCTCTGCTCTTTGTTTCCTTTCCTCTGCTTGCTTTGCCAGAGCTTCTAAGTCAGGTTCCTTAACAATAAAATATTGCAAGCACTTAACACAGGATTTTACTCACTTCTCATACTATCAGCATGATATTTCAAATTAACTTTTCCTTCTCTGACATCTCCTTTATTCTCCTCTTTTCTACCACCAACAGCAGCAAATTTGCCACATTCCTCAGCCAACGTAACCAAATATCGACGTGGAAACCTTAGCTTCTCTCTGCATCTCTTTGATAAAGAGGGTAATATAAATATACTTAACACATTTTAGCAAATGCTGACTAAACTGTACAGACAAAGCATGTTACTGCCTTTCAGTCATTAATTACAACAGTCGTGTATCAACAGAAACATTCCTTTATGATTAGTTCTCTGTTCCCATGGCATTGGTACCACAGTTTTCCACAAACTCATCCATCCTAGCATCAGAAAGAACTTTACAAAGAAGCTGATTTAGAGACACTGAGATTTGGAAAAGTGTAATGCTATTTTACTTCGGTTAAAAAGACTGACTAATTTAGGAAGTAAGCTAGTCTGAAAATTTCATGCAAGAAATCTGTGCCACCGCTGATTTCTATAAACCTGGTTCAGAGTCAAATCTATGGAAAATTTCTACCCAACAACCTCAGTGATCTCTCAAAGAGAGACTACACAACTTATAGGATTTTAAAGTGAGAATAGTTTATAGATGCAGAATTAAGAAGTGACACCAGTTTGCAGTCTAGGCAAAGGCCTCTGAAACCCTTACCAAGACTTTCCATGTCACCTGAACACAGAAGAAAAAAAAAAAGTTAAGTGTATTTTCTTAACCATAGAAAAGATACTGTTACATGGTGGAGAAAAAAAGTTACTGTATTACTGGCATAGTTGAGACAATGATTCACCACATGCAGTTTAGTCAAGTACAAACACACACTATCATATATGTGTACAATCTAACATAAACAAAATAACTGAGTTCCCACAGCAAAAGCCTTAGCAGATGGGCCTGCTAGATCATTTAATCCTGGTCTTGCAGAAAGATATCTGCAAAAAAGTACATAAACATTTCTAAGAAGTTTCCATTCTTAAAAAACTGTTGTTTTAGGTATTAGGACTGCAAGATCAAGAATACAAAAAAACCAACAGCAATCTTGGTATTTCTAGAACATCAAGAATTTCTCCGACAGCAATATTAAGCTGTTTTACGTACATTCTCTTTGGCTTGTCGGTGACCCTCACCAATCGCTCTTAAGCTCGATAAATACAGTTTTTCTAAGGCTTTCATCTTTTCATCCTGTGCTTTCTGCCATTCAGCTCTCAGTGCCTCCTCTAACTGATGTAGTTGTTCTTCTCTCCTCTGCTTTACTTTCTGTCTTATCTGCAAGGCGATATACTTCTGTTGCTCTCTAACCTGCAGAGATAGCATTTATGTTTTGTCAGCAACTTCAAAAAGCACAATATTTTTGCAGCAAGTCTTTCCACAACATACTCTACCCTTTCAGCTTTCCATATCATCTACTATTCCATTAACAATCTGTCCAGAAAATACTTTAAAGTTACTGTGACCTTTTTCCAAAATTAGTATTTAAATAATAAATTTAAATGATGCCGTGAAAAGCCAAAAATCAGTTAGTTAAATGTTTCAGTTAAAGTCCAAAGAGCAACACACAACTAATAAACAAAATGCAAAAACTGCTTGGAATATCCTTCCCTCCAAAAATACAACATAATAATTTATTGAAGACTCCTACTACAATGCAACATGGTTTAAAGAAAATGAGTAACTATACTGATAAATTAAAGTCTGTTTACTAAGTTTTTGTTTTCCACTCTGTCAGTAAAACTCTCTTCGCTAAAGAGAAAAACATATCAACAAAAAAGCCCAAGAGGGGTGAAAGATTAGTATACAGCAAACATCTTGAAATGTATATTTTTTGAAGACGTGAAAGACCTGAACAGCTCATGTAGGACAAAGCAGAGGAAGGCTAAGAAAAGAGTAAGAGAAATGGAGAAATAGCCCTGTGTTCTAACAGCAGGACAGCAGAACAGAAACAGAAGATGAGATGACCAATGGATATGTTCTGAAGAACACAAAGGTACTCAGGCATTAAGGAGCAGTACTTAAAGCATTTAGAGCTATGAGGGTGGTGAGGCACTGGCACAGCTTGCCCAGAAAAGTTGTGCATGTCCCATCCCTGGAAGTGTTCAGGCCACGTTGGATGCGGCTTTGAGCAACCTGATCTAGTGGAAGGTGTCCCTGCCCATGGCAGGGGGGTTGGACTAAAAGATCTTTAAGGTCCCTTCCAACCCAAACCAGTCTATGATTCTATGGCATACTGTAGCAATTCAGATCGTCTAGTGGAAAGCTGTGAAGTTCTGTTGTCTTATTTCTTCCATAGTTGTCTGCTCTTCTGCAGTTGCAGTAGTTGTCTTATTTCTTCTGCATGATCACTGTGAAAACACCTGGAACACTGTAAGAGGTTTGAATCCTTACACAAGTGACACATCAGCAGAAGAGAGACAACTGCATGTTCACGGCCAAATAAAAATGGTAGATACCAGGAAGCTGGCAGGGAAGAAGAGATTCTGGAACAGAGGCCAAAGTGAATCTAACAAACAGAGAAGGTATCACAAGCAAAATATGCACTTAGTTGTAAATAAACATGAGAAAAGGAAAATAATTCACAAGCTAAATACAAACATAATATACAATATTATGACACTGAAACTTAGTTTGTGTGAAATAAATTTTTCAGTTAATTTTCCTAAATTATCTGTTACATTATTAAATGAAATACACGACATGCAAAAGCACAAGCATACTTGCTGTAGCCTCAGTTTTCTTCTTCTTTCATATTCTTCTTTCAGAAGCATGGTTTCTTCATTAGGACTAAGCCTCAGTTTCACAACTTTTGCAACTTTCCTCTTCATCTTTGGAAACGCTGAATAATCAATGTCTATGAGAACAATAGGAAAAAAAGAAATTGTGCATAAATTATATAGGTAAACCAGCTATAAAAAACAGATATTGCCATAATCTTACAAATCTATCATGGTATCTAGGAGTGTGAGCTACAGCTGTTCAAATCTGTTCCAGTTGCTCTCAACAACATTGGCACTGCCTTTGTCACAGTCACAAGATGTACTGCTTTTGAACTACTGTGTTATGTAGCAAACTCTGCACCAGTATCACATTCACATTCTACACTGTGGACCAGACCGACACACCTGCAAAGTGAACACCATTCCAGTCCTGGGAAGACAAATAAAAAAAAAAAACCTACTGAAAACCACATCACACAGTAAAGCAGGCTGGTCACTTAGGTGATCTGCACTGAAATATTCTCCTAACAGTTATAAGATATTGAGTTTGTTAACATTTTTGACTGCAGTCCAAGGTTTTCTGCCTTGAAGACTGTGAAACTCTGACAACAGTCTGGATGCCAAGCATTTCACTAGAACACTAAAACTGCTCACTGACAATTTTTTATTTGAGTTCTCTTAAGCAGCCATTCCAAATGACGTTTACCTGTAGATTTTACTGTGGAACCAGGATCTGCTGGTTCTACAGATCGTTTCCTGTTTTCCTTGCAATTATCATTTTCATCTGCACAGCAAAAAAAGACTTTTTCAGCCTGATATGCAGCCTAGTCCAAAACTGCCCTCCCCCCAAAATCTTTATTTGATCTTTAAATACTTGTATATCTGAAAATACTCTCCTAAAACAAACCAACAAACACTTTCAAAAGCCACTGTTTAGTTCTAAAAATCAAAAGCTTATTACTAGTGAACAATCCATGTAGGACTAACAATTTAACCAACATGTTAACACCTGGAAAGATTTCTTTTCAGTATCATAAAATAAAAAAGTAACAAAACTCTAAAGAAATCAGGTGAGGTGTAAAAACAAAATAGTTATCCATAAGATACTTTTGATACAGGGTTATTAAGCCAATGAATCCCAAGTTCATTACAGGATAAAAGGGGACAGAATATCATGGGTCCTGTTAGCCTTCCCGCATTCAGCTGATGAGGTACAAAACACAAGCTTATCGATACACAGAATTAAGAAGCAAATGATTACATTCCCTTCCCCACCAAAGAAACGAAAAATTTAGAGGACGAACTATACAAAGCTAGATCTAGCACTTAAAGGATAAGAGCAAAAGCAGACAACGCAAGCGCCACAGTGAAGTAGTCAACACTGGCACAGATTGGGTTGCAGTACAAAGCAATCGGTACATACACGACAGGTAAACCTAAGCCAGCCTTCCCTGGGAACACTGCACTACAGAGGCTCCCGTAAGCAACGTTAACACCTCTTACTACCCTGCCCAGGACAGGTAGCAAAAAGCACTTCTCCAGAGCCGGGACGAGAAGCAGCAGAGCTAAAAGGTAACGACAACCGCAACGCGCCGGCCGGGAGCGCAGACCTGAGGCGGGCGGCTCGGGGCGCGGCTGCCGCGGGGGCAGCGAGGAGGGCGGAGCGCGCAGGAGCACACACAGGCCCCTAGGGAGAGCCCCACTACCAGCCAGCTCTGCCCAGGAGGGCCCGGGGCCGCTCGGGCCGCTCCCGATCAGCCACCGGGAGCCGCCACCGGGGCCGCGGCAGCTCTTCCCGCGGAGGGAAGAGAAAGGAAAGTACGCTCTCGCCCAGCCCCAGGCGGGGAGAGGGGAGGAAAAGGAGCGGCCCCGCGGCAGGGCCGCCCACACCTACCCGCCGCTTCTCCCGCCGCCAACTGGGCCCTCCCTGCCGCCGTCACCGCCAACGGCTGCCTCCACCTGCTGCGTCACCTCCAACGCTCACGCCGAGCAGCCAATGACTGCGGGCGCAGCGGGAAACCAAGATCCACGGCGGAACTCACCCTCTGCGCACGCGGAGTGCGCCGCTCGCCGCCTGCCGCCACACGGCCCGACGCTCGCACCTCACGGCAGCGCGCATGCGCCACCGGGCCACCGTTCCCCGCCTCCCGGTCTGCCTGAGCCCCGCCCCTGCCTTCTGGTGGCCAATGGGAACGGAGGAAAGCTGTGACTGGCCGGTGAGGCCGAACGCGGCGAATACAAAATGGCCGCTGTGGGCATCCCGTCAGGTTTTCTGTTCTCTGTCGGTCCCTTCTCATGGACGGGTTTAAACGGGGTTTATGTTTTGACCACTTAATCAGGCAATCTCAGTATGCGTTTGAAGGGTTTATTACTACGATCTTCTCACGGCGCTACGTCACCGGGCCTCAGTCAGGGCTTCCAAGTGCTAAAGCTCGTGTGGGAGGGGTATGGGCTAAACTAGAAACGGTGAGGGAGCAGAAGGCAGCTCAGCACTGCTAGTTTTACCTCGCTAATGTAACATTCTCGTTCTTGTTACCTCTTGTTACCTCTTGTAACTTTCTTTTTGGATGCGCTGTAAGAGTAGAAGGAGTAAATTTACACTATGACAGTATCCCTGGACTTGCGGCGCTGCTCTGCCTGTCTTCTAGGCTTGCACACAGCTGGCTAAGTTGCTTCAACAACGAGTGTGTCTGTGCTGCTACTTTGACCTCATAACTAGTGCTGATCTTTCTTTTATAAACCTCTTTTTTAACTAATGTCTGCTGCTCCTTATAAGTCTGATGCAATACTTGTTTGCTTCTTTGCTTTCATCCTCATGTTTTTGTTTTCTTTCTCAAAGGGACCATTTATCATATGTGCGAGACTTGCAGCAGTTGGGATTTGAAAGTGGAGTCATCTGATATCCTTGATTTATGAGGAACATAAAATGGAGCAAAAACTTATTATTCGTATTGAGAGAAACAATTCCGCTGCACATACGGAAGAAGCAAGAGAGGCTGTGCTAGACTGTTTCTTTGGGTTGAGTATGTTCCCAGGGTCTGAGCTGCTGCTGTGAAAGTGGAAGAAAAGCTTGTGACTTATAACCGATCAGGCACAAAGGAGATAATCAGTTGTCTCGTGCTGAAATGTGACTGCAAAATACAGCTACTTTCTATGGCAGTTTCTTCTAGAAAAAGGAAAAAACAATTTTGTACTAGGAGCTAACTGTCATAGTAACCCACCATACTGTGCCCTACGGGACTGAAACCAGGAGGGCTGAGATTACTTGGTAAAACTTAGCTGTTTGGTGCATGTGGATGCATGGCCACACAGGAAATACACTAAAAAAAATACAGGACTGCAAAACAAAAGACATGAGCATAGGAAGAAGAGGTAACGTAGCAGTTGAATATGCTTTCTTCCCCACCTTCTGCATTTTACTGCTAAACGGCCTCCTTATTCACAGGCTTCTGTGCTATGGGATCAGTTAGGGAGATAATTTGCTTTCTGTCAAGTGCTTGCAACTTGCTGCAAACTGCTGACTGTAATAGCTGGTACCAAGTTAATACCTGATTGTACATTAAAGACACCCAGATGTTTCACAGTATGCATACTGAATAAATTAAATGTGAGCAGTGTGCTTCCAAATGTGTTTTCCAGTCTCCTTATTGGATTTTTTTGTCCTTCAGCATTTTCATTATGGCAGTGCCCTCCACAATAACATCTTTTCTAAATAGCTTTATGCTGCAGGTCAACAGGTAAAAAAAAAAAATTGAAGACAGTCTATTAAGAGAGTAATTGAGATTATAGATTTTAGAATTCTCTACTTATAAAATGTGAAAGAGGTCAAACATATGCTCCTCAATTATACTATTGGAAAAAAGGGATATTATGAAACCTACATGTGCTGGGTAAGAATTTTGTTTCAAGGTGTTTTCTAGTCAATGTATTGCAGAATTATTTCTGCTACCACTTAATTTACATACATATACTGAAAAACAGACATTTAGCAAGCAGTCATTTTAATAATGTAATGTGTTCTACTTTTTACTACACCTCTTAGAATCACAGTATTACAGGCCTGCATTAATTCTTTCCCCTCATGAAGTAGATGGTGTTCCTTTTATAGAAGGTGAATAGTGATGCAGCAATATCGGTGCATCTAGCCAGGCATATATAAAACTGGAGATATACCGGTCACATTTCTCCTGGGGGAAAAGAATGATACTTGGAGGAGTTATTTACAAATTCCCACGTTAGTTCAGGGAAAATCTGAATTTATTTTCAGGAACGGAATGCTTTCCATACATAAAAGTCTTGCAGTATGAGTCTATGTGAAAACACGGATTTAAAAGTTTCCTTATCATGTGTTTGAAGTTGAAGAGGGGTTGTATGACTGTGAAGTCTGCTGCTGAGGTGGCCTGCAGCGTGCAGTCAGGAGCTCAAATCACAGTATAGGCCTTCTGCTGTCCCTGGAAATGGCTTCTGAGAGTGGGACTGCCCATACTTCCCTATCACAGAGGACGTTTATTCCATCAGCAGATGAAACACTGCAAGAGATGTTGGCACAGGCATGTTGCCTTGGTGTGCCCTGCGGGACTGTTAAGTCTGGATATAAGATTAGTGAGACTGGAGTTGCTTTTGTGTGCCCTGAGAGAAGAGATTCCCTGTCTTGTAGGCAGGTCAAGTAGACCAGCATATGCAACCGATACCTCTCACTGCCACATAGGACCACTTGCTCCTTTCTTCATTAGAAATTCTTAACTGGCCACTTCTTTCTCTCACGCTCACAGGGGAAGGATGACATTGCAGGCTTCTCTGCATCTTCAGCAGAGAAGCACTTGGTTTTATAGGTTTTCTGAGATCCAGTAACGGAACAGTACAACCACCTGACAGCTCAACCTTGCACAGCACTTGGCACCCTGCAAGAATTAAGTATTCTCCTTGAAAACCTCTGAAGGAAGAGCTTTAAAGGAAGTGTCATATTCAGATACTAACTCCCCTGCCCCAAGTCCTCTAACACTTCATTAGACAGTGATGCAGTTTTCTGTTTCTTGTCTCCTTGCTGATTACTGAAGTATCTGAATGAAATGAGAACTTCTCTCAGTTGGAATTGGCCTTTCTCTGCATTCAGTATTCCTCAATGTCACATACCACATTATCATATGGTCTTAAATGTTTCCCTATGGTTCATTTTGTTTTGATCTGTGATTACTTCTCCCATGCTGTTTTATCTCTTTTAGCACCTGACACCGGACGTCTAATTATCATGATCGCCAGGAACTAACAGGATGTGGTTTTACAAAGGTTTGTAATCCTCCCGTTCATGCAGTCTCAAAACTGCAAAGTGCTTTTGTTAAATAGTTTGCATTAAGTGCATTTTTTACGTGTAAGCTTTGCAAACATAGATGGAGTTTCCTAACAAGGAAAAAGGGCTAATCTTTATTTTTGAGACTGATCAATCTACTATGGTCAGCCCGTGCAAGTACAGCCTGAGACTGATTTGGAGGTAAATTTTCTCGACAGATGTGGAAGGGTAGCTTTCGTTATTATACTCCGTGTCACATAATAGAAGGTTGCAAAGCTACGCTTTCCAGTACCAAAGCAACTGTATCCAGAGCTGTGCCTGTATAAATTCTTAACTTGCAGATTCTAGTCATAAAAAAGATGCTACAGTTAAAAAAAAAAGCAGCAAAATATGAGACATAAAAAGCTAAGTAGCTGGTAAAAGGATAATTACATGTAATTAAATTAAATACAATGTACATCCTAAAATAATTGTCATGGAAAGACAAAGAAATGGCTGTAAATTCAGATCTGGCTTTAGATATAAATGGTGTTGTCTTACAGAAAAAAAAAAATGCATGCTTTCTTATGACATTGGTCCAGAAGCTTTTATTAGGGAACCAACAGCAACCTTAAGCAATGCCCATTCTCTGTCACAAATGTTCCCAGGAATTCACCCAGCATCCTTAGCCCAGCTTAATGGTTTGGGTCTCTGAAAAACAACCAGCCTTGGGATGGTAAGAGCAGCACCAAGTGCTTAAGAACTTGTTATTCATGTATGAACCATGGTGCTGCGTAAAGTCATTTTAAAATGGGCTCTCAAACTCTCAAACGAACCCTCCCAAAGCTTGAAGCCAACAGCAAGATCTCTTAAGTGGCTTAAAATTTTACCTTGTAGAAAAAGACCTCCTTATGTGATTAAAAACGCTTTTTTAGTTTAGTCCTACATTAGTAGTAAGCATCATATTTTCAGCATGTAGTACAGATGAAACTGGGAGAAAACAATTTTTTTTTCTAATTTTAAAATTATTTTTTTTTCTCCAACCTTGTTTTATATTGTTTGCCTCGTCCTTTTGATTGCTTATGTTAATTACATTGGATACAGGAGATGTTGCGAGTTTTCACAAGCTTCAGTTTCCCTCAGATGTGCATCCAAATGCTGTGCTGTAAGGAATAAAATTAATGTAAGACAATCTTGAAGAATAGCTTAAGGCATTAAGTCTACAAATTGCCAAAGAAGAGGTTCAAGGTTCTGGATGAAATCATAAAGAACAAGTGAATGGTCAGGTCCTGCCAACTTAATGACTGATTCAATCAGAATCCCTTTTGATGTCTTAACAGTCATTTATACATGAAGCAACTAAAAATGTGTGCTAGATACTCCCTCTCCTTACTGCTGGCTTCTGCCATCTCTGACAACTTCTACAGTGGGTGACATACAGGATAAGATACAGAATGCAGGTCTCCTCTCAGGAAAGTACATGTCACTATCCTTGGATATCTGTTCTAATATCTTAATATTGTTTATGAAATACCAGCAAAATTTCCACAGTGTAAAAGAATGGATCCTGGTTTGATCAAGACCTTCACAGTCTAAATCAAACAGACTATATGATCAGACAGACCTGTGATATACCAGATCACACTTCTACTACAAATTAGCTTTGATGTTTTCTTTAATAGAAAGAAACTGATTATATAGATGGAGTCATTAAAAGGCTTTATGGAGGAAATATATTTCAAAGAGAACCTTACAAAAGGAATGGATGGTGAAGAAAAATTTACAAGGAGCGAGAATGAATTTGCACCAAGAGGAGGAACTTGGAAAAAGCTGTAGAGTGAAAAAACTTGTGTTCAGAAGAAAGCAGTGAACACAGCAGTGATATACTGGTTCTTATTGCTCCCATTTTACTCTTTTTAACAGAAACCAATTTCTCTACAGACATGAAGATATTTTCTGTCATAATTTTGCTAAGTATTATAGAAATCAAGAAGGGATGAAGGAACAAAGGGTCTTTAGTGATTGCAAAGTGGTAAATTTAGAGTCAACTCTGAGAGAAGAAAATGTAGAAGGGAAGTTGATTAATGACTTAGATGCTAGTTTGGTAAACTGGAGTCTGAGCTTCAGTTTTCTGTGAGACCATAGGTTTTTGTGCATGGGATCTTGGCTTAGATTCTTTGGGATTGATCTGATAAATGGAACTAAGTGCCAGAATCCTGATCCTGAAAAGCCTTGCTAAGCTACTAAAGTCTAGAAGAAGTTAGCATTTTTTAATCCTAAAGATCCCTGAGCTTCTAGATTTGCTGACCTTTACATGCTCAAGCTGTTCTAATGTTGACAGGACTGAATGGCTCAAAATCTAAATCTGAACAAGATTCAGGAATTACATTTTTTTTATCCAGGTTACCATCTTGTGTACTCAAAGTACATGCAATGCAACAACTGCACAGGGTTCTGCACAAAACACGCTACTATTTTCTTTTGTGATTGGAGAGAAGAGGCAATTGGAGCCCAGACCTGCTGTTTTCCATCTTGTTGTCTGAGCAGTCTGTTTAGAGTCATCTGCTCACTCTCTCTATGGCCCAATTAATAGTGAATTACGTTTTGCACAGCAGCATGGCTTCACAGGAAGAGGGAGATGATCCTGTCTTCCTAGAAAGAGCTATGCTTGGTGGTTAGAACATCTCTGTGGGAGTTGACTCTGACTTGTATGAAAAAACATTGAATCTTTCCCACTTCCTCCGCAAGTGTTGTGACCACCAAACTGCTGTTAAGTTGATGCAGTTTCTACAGCCTGCTCCTGCTGGAGGGAAAAAAAAGAGCTTTGCCCAGCCTTTTTTTGAAAATGCACGTTCCTATATTTAGTAGAGGTTTGAGACTAAAGATATATTTTCTGAAAGGCATATCTCTACAGGTCTGAGAGGTGAAATTCAAGATATATTCCTTTTCTCAGTATTTCCTATAAGGTAGTACTAGATAGCTGCACCTTTGACTTTAAGTGGTTCCCTATTGGCGTGCTCACATCCTTAGATCATACCTCGAGGTTCCAGTAATGCCTAGGTGATGTACACAGCAGTATGAGCCTACATCAGCCCTAAAATCAGAGGTGTCGATTTAATCTGGCCCTTTGTTTCAGATATTAAAGTAATACTGAAGTCAGTAAAGGAGACAGCAGTGGTAGTGGAGAAAGACGTGGACAGCAGTATCATTTGCCCCATTAACGTCCTTGGTAAAGCAAAACCATTTTTTCCCATTGGCCCAATAAAATTGCCTCAATCTGCTTCCTTGGGTGATGCGTGCTCATCTGGAATTTTATCACTGTCCTTTTTAGAGGAGAATTTAATTGTTTTACATTTATAGAGGCAAGGTAATAACCTTAGATTTACATGGAGCTAATTTCTTTCTTTGTGAGTGGGTTCTGCAGGATGTGAGCAATTAAGCTTCTGTGGGAGGATACAGGAAACATGATTAATGGATCAAAGAGACACCATCTAAGGCAAATGGGTATAATACCAAGGGAGATAATGCTCCATTTCATAATAGTTATGCAAATATGCCAAATGTTGGAGAATTCAATTAATATTTGACAAATGGATTTTCTGTGATGCAGAGTAAACACATACTGGGGAAAAAATAAAGCTCTATTGCACATTATCTGTTAGCTTCCTCTCACGCAGGCTGGGTTGGCTGGTCAGGCATCCCATTCCTCTGCAGGTGGCAAAGAACAGTGAGGCACGAATCAGTGCCAGACAGTGATATTGTCTGGATGAGAAAGATTGACCAAGGTTAAATTCTATGCACACAAGGCCAATCAGTGCTTGTCAGTGTGCTTAGGTCTATTGCTCAGTTCTCTGCTAAAAGTTAAATTTTATTCCATGTAAATGAAAAGTGGTTTAAGAATGGAGGAGACAGAATTAGACAACATTTATGTACTTGATTTTTTTTCACTTCTCTTTTCTTATCTGTAAAAGGAACATTAGTATAAAAAACAATAATCAAGTAAGAACAGAATGCCTGAGCTAGTGGAAGACACCGGGCTGGGACCCAAAAAACCTGAGCCTCAGTTACCCAAGTATAAAATGAGGTTAATACTAATGATATGTAAAGGCAATGACTCATTCAGATACTGTAGTGATGGGAGATGCACAAATATCTAGATTTACTGAAAACATAAGTTTCTTGTTTGTTTGCTAGCTTCCATACTGGATATGGTATTTGTCCTGGTTTTGGCTGGGATAGAGTTAATTTTCTTCCTAGTAGCTAGCATAGTGCTGTGTTTTGGATTTAGTATGAGAAGAATGCTGATAACACACTGATGTTTTAGTGGTTGCTAAGTAGTGCTTACCCCAGTCAAGGACTTTCTTTTTCAGCTTCCCACACTCTGCCAGGTGCACAAGAAACTGGGAGGGGGCACAGCCAGGATAGTTGATCCAAACTGGCCAAAGGGCTATTCCATACCATATGACATCATGCTCAGTATTTAAACTGGGGGCAGTTGGCTGGGGGGCAGCGATTGCTGCTGGGGGACTGGCTGGGCATCGGTCGGCGGGTGGTGAGCAGTTGCATCACTTGTTTTCTTTTCCCTGGGTTTTGTTTCTCTCTCTTGTTCTCCTTTTCATTGCGATTTTTATTACTACTACTATTATTATTATTATTATTAATTTTATTTCAATTATTAAACTGTTCTTATCTCAACCCACAAGTTTTCTTACTCTTGCCCTTCCGATTCTCTCCCCCATCCCACCGGGGAGGGGGAGGGTGAGCGAGCGGCTGTATGGTGCTTGGTTGCCGACTGGGGCTAAACCACGACAGTATTTTAATCCCTATTCTAAATACTCTGTTCCCTTACTAAAGATTTAATATGAGGTTTTGTTCTGAGAAATCCTGATCCAGCGAAGGAAGGCATTTGAGAAGCATATTGAAGCATATTGAAGAGTTTCTGACCATACAGACCGGGCACTGAGCTAACGAAATGCAGCAAGAGTTATGGAGCTGAAGTTGGAAGTATGAAACTCAAGTTTGTCCTTTAGTTGCAACTGTGCTATATAGTTGGGTATCAGGGCTATAGCTGTATGCACACCCAGAGCCCTTACATCATGAATTCCCTGGGTGGTCTAGGAGCTCCCCAGCTAGTCATCTGGATCGATGATTTAGATTGATTTGAAACAATGGACTGACTTGAGACAAAGCGATTGACTGGACTTCCAGCTACCTTCACAATTAAAAATTTGACTTTCACAAAAGCTCTCCAGGTAGGAATTTTGGACAGTTCTAGAGACTTCCCCAGACAGCTCCTGCAGTCCCTATATCAATTTATATGCTTAAGTGTGTCAATTAGCATTCTGGGCGGAGAACCTGGTCAAGAGACTCCCTTACATGGTTCTTGCTGCAGAATTGACCAAACTTTACATAGACATTTGTAAATAGGCAGTAGAAACTGTTCCCACATATGCAAAAACAGTCACAATAGGACCTTTGTACATACTTACGACAGTTAGCAGATGTTTTGTATGAAGACAGGGTGGTGCCAGGCTCTGGAGGCATGGAAAGAAAGGTGGGGGGACCTGGAAGTCAGGCAAGGGTTAAATTCTTCTCTGCTCTGCTCTGAACTACCAATGCATTTTACAGTAGGTAATCATGAGATGAACATTCAAAGCTAATGAGGGAGTTGAGACACCAGTTTAGGCTTGTCCTTCGTCCGTTACATTCCTCTAGAAAGAATGAGCTGTGCTCGGTTAGGCCACTACAGTGAGGGGAAGGCTCTGTGCTGTGTATCCTGAGCGCGTAGAAGCTCCAAAGTCCAGGAAAAGAGAAGTGCTCAGACACATGTTATCCTCAGGATTTTACACTGGCCGGCCACCAAGCCCTTGTGTGGCATTCTGGGCTACCCTGGGAAGTGTCTAATTCTTTTCTTTGAGAATATGGATCTTACATGCATAATTTCAGTTCTTTGATTCACTCTGCTGAGACCAGACTTTGTGACGCCCATAAGAAGTGCATAAATAGGCACTCTAGATCTTATCCTTGCATCGTTTAAGTGTGCATTTTCCCTTTGCTTTTGACTGTAGAGGAGGATATGAGCCCTACTTTCTACTTGCAAGGCATGTGTTCATTCATTTTGATTCACTATGGTCAAGTTACAAGATCTTAAGAAAATTCTCATCTCTTCTATTAAGCCATCTATTTAAATCAGAGATAATAAATTTTAATAAACATTGATATTTTCCTGAGTTTATGATTTCTTTTAACAAGCAATTTTGCTGTGAGCTTTGAGTTATTGCTTCTAATAGATGACTTCCCTGTTGTCAGGGTTGATTCTATCTCAAAATGTATTAATCTAACCCACATGTACACTTTCGTTAAATGTAGCTTGGCAGACATCCACCATTGGAATCAGTGCTGAACACCAGAGAGTATTTTTCTAATTGGACATAAAATTAATAGTTTTATCATATGATTCTTTGCTATACAGTGTGTCCAATTAGATTTAATGAGCTCATTTTCAGGACAAGTTGGCCAAAACAGTGCTATTGCTAATTTATAGAGGCTACAGAAAAAGTTACTTGATTAATTTCTTTCCTAAATTAAAACTTTCTACGAAATATTGTTGCTTCTTTTCCTTTTAGCACGTGAATATACAAAAGCCTAATTTTGGAAAGAAAATGTTTTCCCAGTGTGTAATTTCCAATGATTCTTGTAATACCTTTGTTTTTTCTTGCAAATGTTTTGGCAACAAAGACAAGTCTAGCACATTCTTATATCATGTTAATAAAACCAAGCTAAGTAGCATGATGACTGAGGATCCAGTAGCAATGTAGCTATCATAGCATGAATTGAACAAGCCAGCTTGAAATCCTGTGCAAATACTTGGCAGCTGGTGCCCAAGCTACTCTAGCTACACTGCCAGCTCAAGAGTTCAGTGTAAAAACATTCTCAGTTAATACAGAACTGTTTTAACAATGTTTTTCTCTGGAAAAAAATATCTCACTGGACACAATCATGCTGGCTAGGACAGAAGTAAGCTTCAGCCGTTACTGTCTGAATTCACTAGACCTTGCAAGCTACACAAACCTGAGCTGGTCCATGCTGGAAAGCTGTGTACTACAGACCTAATTCAAGCAATCATCGTTGAACCCCTGGAAAGATTAGAGCATGGAAAACAACACAGAGGAGGGACTTCATTTGGCCTCCTTGTCACTGCAGCACTAGCAGAGGGGATAACAAAGCAGACTGGTAAGTTGTTAGTTGACAATGCAATGCAAAATGACAGTGTTAATACATGGTTGAGAAGAATGCCATTTGGAAAAAAGAGGAGATCCAAACACTTGAGACAGTCATTCACAAGGAAGGGTTCTCTAGCAAGCTCATGCTATTTTATGTGGTACCTTTCTGTCTTCTACCTTTTATCTAATGTCAGTGGATAGATGATGGGAGCTGGTAGGCCAAGGTTCTCTTTCCAGTTGTGAGAGCAGGGATGGGAGCAGCTCCGTGGGATGGCTGCTGCTGGAAATGGCAACCCCACTCCCATCCTTCTCTTCCCTGCACTTGGCTGCATGGCTTCCTCCCACATCATTCACCAGCTGATTTGTTTAGGCAAGGCACTTGTCCTTGTGGGATCACTTTCCACAGCTGCAAAATGGGAATAATACACCCATTTTTGGAAAATTAATTGAGAACTACCAGCATGAACCTCAGAACAGGAATGGAAATTATTGTTATTGCAGTTTTACTTGCCCCTACTTGCTTTGTGACAGTGTCCCAGGTCATGATCACTGCATAAATTGCTAGTTCTGAGTTATTAAGAATTAAACTGTTACATTCCTGTTTGCATTGGATAGACATATACTAAGGCTTTCATGCCTGGTAACCTTGCTACTTCTTACAAAGATGTTTCTCATTTATATACAGAAATAACGGGACAGAAAAATGTTAAAAGGATTGCCTGAAAGCTGCAGATCACTTCTGGCTATAATTATTTATCTGTCCACCATTTCGTCTGTGTGTATTTTATTCTCTCTCAGTGTATATATAACAACAAATAACTTAGCAGAATCAAAGCTGCTTATTTCAAACTTAAAATGCTTTCTTTTGACCTGTACATAAACAAGCAGCATAGTGGAGGACGTATGCACATTTTACGCTTAGTAATCTTTTGGTGTTAATTTATTTACATGCATCTGGTGGCTTTCCTATTAGAATAGACCGGTCTTCCTTCCCTAATGAAAGTAGTCATAGGAAAATTGCTTTAGGTGCTATAATGAAAGCCAATATATTATGATTTGTCTTTAGCAGAGTGGGTTAAGCATGAGTACCTTGTGTGTTAACTGCTTCTTTCACCTGTACAGTATGAATTTTGCACTAAGAATGACAATGTATTAGCATTTTACACAGTGAAGAGTCAACAATATCCCTGCCCCTCTTTTACAGATGAGGAAACAACATTGGATTAGCATTGTAACTCCATTGACTTCTGTGGAGTTCTTCCAGATTTACACCAGTAGAAATAAGACTAACATTAGTCATCAAAAGAATAAGCCATTTGCTCATGGTTATCTAGTCACAAAGCGGCACACTCAGGATTAGAAACTGAAGACATCCACGTTTCCTTTGCTGTTATAAGAAGACTTTGTACTGAAATAGCATCTTTAAACCTTTAGCTAGGATAATTTTAAAAAAACCACACCACCACAGAATCTTGCATTGTTCTCCCACTTGTGTCTAGAAATAATTGCCCTGTGTCTAGGAAGGTCTGCATCCTATGGAAATAAATGAACAAGAATAAATTATTTTTGATGAACTTCTACTTGCCCAGAAATGTGAATGTTTTTCTGGGTAAATTTAATAGCAGAGAAGAATAATGGGCTTCCAAAGATTGCCAATGAGCAAAGAATGTAAGTTAAAAGCCTTTTTATATGCAAATACTTCATTATGTTTGGGGTTTTTCTTCTTTTTTTCCTCATTTTTTTGAAAGCAAAAGCACAATGGGACATCAGTTATTTCAATTTACATATGAATACCCAGAATTCACTTTCCACTTACAGTTATTCTAGAGTCCTGGTGGTACCTGTCAGCATTTAGGGTCTGGAGTAAAGTGGGAGTCTGCTGACTTCTCTAAACAGTGCTCTGCAGAAATTAGGCATCTACACTGTTTCTGCAAAAATAGAAAATCTTTTTGCAAGATATGTGTTCATTCCCAAGTAAGTGGTGGCAACAGCATTATTTCTGAAGCAGTATGACTTGAAAACACAAATACAACTATCACGTCTCCTAGTTAAATTATTTCTAATGTATCCATTATAAAAACTCTTAGCTGTCAGTTATAATATACTCACTGCAAGTCTGAGAACCAGAGCTGAAATTCAGCCTTACACAGAGGTTCAGTACCAAGCTTCATGCCTAAGACCCATGCAAAACAAGGTTAAGTCCCACTCAACCTCCTTGCTCTGAGTGGCCCTTATGGGTTGAACGGGCACTGACTGCAGTGGCCAGTTTCCCTTACCATGGCTGAGCAGTACCCTAAGAATTCAAATTCCTTCTTGAAATCAGGTTAGAAGGTAACTGTAACTAATTTTTGAGTATTCCAGATGAAACAATATCAGATCTGCAGACTGAAAAACTGCTTTCTGGGTCAGAAACCAACATGGAGGCCAAATTTCATGAACCAGTTCAGTGATGTCACTGACACTACACAGATGCAAATTGATATGGAA
>VYZW01049124.1:14579-25057 GCA_013401315.1 Balaeniceps rex
CCTCCCCCCCACCCCGCCTTCCTCCTCCTCCTCGCTGAGCCCCTGGTCCCAGGTGCAGTCCGCGACCCTTCCCGGGCAGCGAGCTGCCGTCCTGCCTCTGAAGCAGGGTTATACCGGGCGTTACCTCAGGCGGGCAGAGCTCTGCCCCCCCGCTTCTCCCTCCTACTCTAAGAGAGGGACAAGCGGAACATCTTAACAGGGGTTTGGCTACCTATGCGGGTGGGTAGGTATGATTCGGGTGACGCTGTCACCTAAACAGGCAATCGCCAAATACAGCTATAGCTAGGTATACGTTTAGTTAGATAGATACCGAATTAGTTTTAGCTACCAGAGCTGTCCTTGAATAACCTGCAGCTGATTCTACATATACATCCTTCGTTTTCCATCAGCATGTTTGTTTTTCTCAATTGTTGCTTAGAAATAGGGTCATGTACAAACTGCCGTCAGATAATTGAACAAAGACAAAAAGGTCTTAGCTTTCAGCTAATGCAATTTCAGCTCGCATGAATAAAAATAAATAAATTGCATTGGGTAAGTGACTTTAGAACCACCTCAGTTTTCCTCCTTTAAGCAAACCTTTGCTTTGAGGAGCAAGGCCTTGAACGTATGTTTGGTAATGCTCTATCAGTGGGATTATTTGTGACTAGATAACCCCAGTATTGCATTGTTCATCTCTACAGACAGTTTTAGAGCTGGTCAAAAAGTCCTAGCAAAGTAATTTTTCAAATGCATACTGGATTTTTGACGAAATGGAATTTCTACAAATAAATTGTATTTTTTTCCAGTAAGGAACTTTCTCCATCAAAAAGAAAAAAAAAAAAACCTAAAAGAACAAATATATGTCCTGAATGTTTTAACCAACAGCTGAGTAATAAATGCTTTGGGTTAGGGAGTTAGGGGTTAATAGTTTGGGTTGCTTGTGTTACCATTCTCTGTGGTCTAAGCCATCCATCCAGATATTTCCACAAATCACGGACACTTCTTGATAAGTCTTGCATCATTGCAGAGGCAATATAAACAGGGGACACAGCTTATGGACAAGAATGGGAACAATAAGTATTGCGATTTACCACAGCATAATTTCAGAATCTATTTCAGTGTTGGACACATTCCCAAAGTCTCAACATATGAGGCCTGTTTATATGGCCCACTCACCCTTTTGCCCTCTTTGTATTTTCTCCTTAGGTAATTAAAAAGAAATGGGTTTAACTGTCAGCCCTGTAGGCTCATAATAGCATTTGAAAGTCAAGCTTGTAGTTCTTCAAGTTCATACATCTTCTTCAACAACTAATTTTGTAGGCTACATTTTGTTCTGAGTTACTTGCAACTCTGAGTTTTGCCAGCTGTCCTGATTTCACTGTGATTTTTAATATTGGCTATTCTAAAACCTTTAGCTTCTGTGACAGGAGACCGCATCTTCCATCAAGTCTGCAGGTTTTGAATCTGTGAAAAAGAAAACTTGCTGATATGACCTCAGGATTATCAGAACTAAAAGCAGTGCTAGACAGAAAAGGGTAATTTAACTTCAAAATAATGTAATAAAGGAAAACCATACTTCACTGTAGACTCAAAACAACACCAGAACTTTTGAGATGGTCTGCAGAAGACAAGAAAACAACTTGGGCTGCCAAGAGTTGTTGTGGTTATTTTTTTATATATGTTTGGCAGCACTGAACCCTACAATGAACCATCTCACTTGGTGAATGTCTTGACCTGCTCTCTTTTTTCCCCAAGGTATCCAGTTAAAACTCTTGTCCTCACATGCAGTTTAGTATATTTTCCTCTATTTGCTGGCTTAGCGGGATACCCAGACAATTCTTTTCAGCCCACTAAGACTTTTGTGCCCAACAGCTAATTAGTGTTTATCCTGGAACTATAATATAGAAACTGCAGTCATTAAAACTCGTTGTGGAGGCTGATGTGCAAAAGAAATAGTGCTGATTGACATGCAAAGTACGATTATCTTTCCTTTGGTTGCGATAGACTAAAATAGTGGACCAGAATTCAAAAGTTTGTGTTATCACCACTGGAAGCTTTGCACTTTTCTAGAGGAAAAAAAAAAATCGCTATTTCCCTTCTTTTGATTAAATGAGAACAGTAAGGGAACTACCTGCCTAACAGCAGAAAGTAAAACTTTCAACAGGAAATTGCTTTCTTCCTTTTATCATCACTGTGTAGGTAGAAACAGTAGGATGTAGGATATAATAATCAGCAATGAACAAGAAACTGCTGTTTCCTGGTAACTAGATGTGAGTAAGTATGGGTCAGTTTAACCAGGACACAGACTGCAACAGTTACTAGTCAGGCGGACCTGAGAAAGCATATGTAATTCTGCTCCTGCAACAGAAAGCCCTTCCAGCAAAGGTACGAAAGCAAAGGAAAAATAAGAGACTTAAAAATATCAGAAGCAGAAATTGGACTACCAGGATCTCACCATATAGCTCACTCTATGCTTCTCCTTACAGTTCCCCTACTAAAAATTGTTACACCCTGAAAAAAAGTCACTCAAAGTAACCCAGGGCTTTTGTAGTTTTAGTATCACAATGACTTCTGACCCTTTTTTTCCTTCCAAATTGTAAAATATCTTTATGGGGGAATATCTGTTGGGGAAAAAAACCCCAGCCTTTTAAAAGAACTGGCAAAATCCCTGCTGGGTCTCTGGAAATACAATCTGAATATCTAGCTATTTCGTTCCTTCCTTTCACACTCGTAATTTGCAAAGGACTCCGTTGGCCAATTTCTGCCCTCAGTTACAGCATTTAATTGGCAAATGCTAGCAAATTGTGGCTCTGGTCTCAAAAGAGTTGATCATGAAAAATCTGAGATTTCAAATAAACAGTTGCAGGCTATTTTTATTTTGTTGTGTGTATTTTTAACTGTTAGTGTACATTTGTGTCATGATTTCAAGATTTTCTCAGAATCTCCCTTGGAAAAATGAAAGCTAATATTTGCCTCTAATCACTTGTCTCCAAGGGCTTTGGCTTCAAGAATAAATAGCAAATATTGGAGGCCTTGATATGGAATAGCAGCAGCTGACAGCATTACAGTCACATCTGTCCAAACATGTTATCTCTGCATTTTGAGACCTGTGATTCTATTGTCTTCAAATGCTGATCTGATTCTTCCAAAGCTTGTTCTATCCTGCAAGTATAGAAACATAAAAAGTTGTTAAATGAATAATGCTACTGAGAAAGCATAAAGTTTTGTCATAAGACTCCTACAGTTGTTCCTACCACCTAATAACTTAGCATGTTCTTCATGATCTTGGCCACCCACTGCTCCCAGATTGCCCTCAGTGTTCCCAGCTTCCACATAGCTCTAGTCATCTCCCTCCCAGCTGTCTTGCAAATCCCCATTCTTCCCTGCTTTGCTCTACGGCTTCCAACTTCCATGACTGTTTCTAATGTTACCTCTGGATATTTTCTGAATACTGAATATTTCAGCTGCTGCTTCTCTTTCAGATCTGCAGCTCTATGATACACTATTCAGCTGCTATTGAAATCTCTTTGATCACTTAGCTCCACTTTTCTTTGTCAGCAGATACAGCTCCTACTGCTTCACCTACTTTATTCTGTAAAAAAGCTTATTGCTCTTCTTACATTTATTCTGAGGGAAGCCGCTAAGCCAAACAGCTTTCATAAATTTCTTCTAATGCGCATCATAACACACCTTTCTCAGCTCTAATCATCATCTAACAAGTGGCACCTTCTACAATGCATGATCAATGGGGAAAAAAGAAAGAATTTTCAAACTGCAAGTTATATAAACTTAACTGTTCACTGTGTGCTTTGTTATCAGGACATTTTCACATCAATGGCCTAGACTGTTCTTAGCCCCCTACTTACCTCCATAGTGATGTTCTCTTTCTTCTCTAACAGATTTTATCTTAAACTACCTTTAACTGAGCAACAGAAAATGTCTTTTGGTGCTGAGAAACCTGGAAAACTTGTCACTATTTTTCCAGTCTGAGCTTTGATGGCGATGTTTCAACTGCAGTAAGCAATCATTTCGTTATTATTGTAGTTATGACAGGTTGCCAAACTTATGTGTATATGTCACCTCATAATGCTGCAGCTTTCCCAGACAGCTTACAAAGTACCCTTCAGGATTCTCATATCTAAAAAGATACTATCTGGGATATGGGGCTTGTCCTGAGAGTGAATTTTCTGCCACATAACAGTAGCGAAAATGATGTACTGAAAGTACTTTTTGTAGGTACTGTAGGTATTGCTATGGAGGAAAGGGCCAGACTAGGTGATTTCTTAAGATCCTTTATAAATCTTATTTTCTGTAATGCTAGATTTTGTCACTGCCAGGTGTTTCTTAACGGGTTTCACAATAATATAATGCTTCATCACTTAGACTTTTTCCATATTAAGTCATCATACAGTCATGACTTGTGTTCGTATGTCAACACTTCTCTTGGACTGTAAGTCCTAGCATTTATGTCCATTATGGAAGTGTTTTGAAGATTGGGTAAGTTAAAACATCTTCTTTCATTTGTGTTTTTTTTCTTCTGTAGTAAATGATAAATTGACCTTGACTGACCCAGCAATGGGTTCTCATGGAGAAAAAAAAATTCTAAACCCTCAAGAACTGTCATGTATTAAAATCTTGTTGTCCAGCCAGCTTTGTTACACATTTGGTTCCTTCTCAAGATGAGGTCTCAGTTCCTTAAATTTCTGTTGCAGCTTATCCCTGTTAGGAAGTTCCAAGTTGAAGGAAGTAATTTACTTAATAGGAAGCAATTGGACTCCCTTCGTTTTGTCCTAACAGTTTAGATGGGGTTCCTTCAATTTGGGTTTCCCAGTGAATCATGAAACATTTTAATTTTTGCACAAAGATTTAGTTCCTACTACTAGGTCATTTGTCAACTTTTTCTAGGAAAACAATCATATGCTGGTTTAATTCCTTCCTTGTTTCAAATCTTTTTTTCAAGTGTTTACAGAACTTCCAGCTTCTACGATACCTGTTATTTTAATTCCTTTTCACTGTTTTTTCCTTTCTGCCATGATTTTGCCCACTTGAGCTCCAAAGGAACATTAGCTTATAATCTTCATCCTTGAAAACTGCATCTCACCTCTAGCACCAGGGCTTTTACCTCCAATTCCTCCAGTTAGTCAACCACCAGTTTTCAGCATCTTCTGTGTTAGTAAATAATGGCAAGACAGCAGACTACTCTTAGAATTAAACATTTTTTTGTAATACATATAAACAGGATTGCTGCTTCTTCACAGAACACAAGCTCTAGGGACTGCACTATTGGAGAAAGAAGCATATCAGTGCCAAACTAAGGTGGAAAGAACAGATCAATATATATCATCCATTCAGATATCAGAGGCAAAAGACAAAAACTGTCCAGAAAACCATTTTCTACCCCTTTAAAAATAGCCTAGTTCAAGATCAAAGATTTCAGTTTCTTTTGCAAGACTAAAGCTTATGCATTCTGCTTCAGGCTAACTTAGGAAGTTTTAGCTTGTCTTTTATGCATCTTGTTTCTAAGTCTGGGCAGCCATAGGGCTCCAGCTTAGCCTGCAAGCCTGTCTGCTTATTCTCCACTCTAATCTTCTACTAAATCAACACATCACCATGCTGCGTCTCAATTCTGTCAAATCACATTTTCCAAAAGAAAACCATTCTTCATGGACATTTTTGACTGGCAAAAGATAAGGAAAGAGAAGCAAACAAGAAAAGAAAAGAGATCATGATCTGAGACTGCAGTCTTTCACATCATACTTTCACAACCACAAGCATTTGGTTTTGGCTGTAGTCAGAGGTGGAATGTCAGGTATCTCCGTCAGATTTGGTCTGACCCAGGACAGCCTCTGTTATGTTGTTATGCTCCTGTGTTCTGACAGCATAGAAGTCCAGGGTGTCAAGTCAAACTAAAGAAAAGTCTCCCTGAAAGCAGACAGCCCCTAGTCTATTTTGAAAGTCGCAGGGTAGATTGCTGTGATGTCTGTGATGCTCATTCTCCTAACATTATTGTACTACCACTACTTCAAAAGCAAAATACTGTATTCAGATTACATAGACTTTCCATCAACTTTGGGTAAAACTCGCTAAGGGAAGCTTTTAGGAGCTGTCTTGGTGTTTCTCTGGCTGTGGTTATGCAGTGAGACCCAAGAAGACTTCCTTGCTTCCACATCTGAGTGAATATTCCATGTCAGGACAAGATCTGCACATAGACCATTAATTATCAACTACCCCTTGATAAAAAACCCAAGCACACCAAAAGGAAGAGATCTGAAGTACTCTAAAAACAAACCAGGACTGAAAGAGAGCCCATCTATTACTGAGTCAAAACTTCCTTTCCCCTTCCTGTTCCCACAGTATAATTGCTATGAATGCTGCTAGTTATTTTAGAAATGGGCATAGAATCTTCATACAACACCAGACAAAAATATAAAAATATTAACAAAGTGGAGCAGAAATAAAAAATGAGAAAAATACTTTTTTCTGAATTTGAAATTATTAAGTATCCCTACAACTTTGCTATACTCACAGACAAAAATGATAGAGATACACCAAATTCAAATGAAATTCCTTTCTTTGATATTCAAAAAAGTCCTCTCTGGCAGCTTCTTTAAACGTTTTTGCAACATTTGGGAAAAAAAAACCCAAACCCCACAGAAAATACTTTTTACCTACCTATGTATTCTTTCCAGTTGATAAGTATTTAGACTTATTATTGAAATTCTAACTAAGGATTTGGTAAATAGTGGAAAAATAGATTTCCATAAATATTTTGAAGAATGCTGAGTCAGCTTCACCATAGTGTTATTATTTGAGACAGCTGTAAAAGGTGTGTGTTTTATTCAAAACTGATGTGAGAAATATTTTCTTCACTAGATAAAGACAGGCATGCAAATCAAGTTTCACTAACACTGGCATAACAAGTACCAAGAAATAAAAATTACATGAAACGTAACAAGACTTGGTACCCCTAATCCATCATAAGTTACTCCACCTTCAAAATGTTTCTTCATGTTGCCTGTCTTCATATACAAATCAAACCAAATGAAAGCTACATCACTGATATTTGGTTCTTTTTGATTATTCCAGGTTGATTTCAATGATAGCTTCATTAGTTATGTTCAGGATTGGACACACTGGGTTTTACTTCATTCTTACTCCAGGGAGAAATTACAGTAGCTTGTGTTTATTAGCTTCATTCTCATTAACAATAAGTTCTTTTATCCCCCATGATCAGGTGCAGACTTATCATGACGTAGAAGGAAGGAGAGTGAGAGATCAATATGCAAGCACTGACCGCTGTGGTGCTTGCATTCCCAAGTTATGTAAGTAGGAACTGCCATGGGCCCGCTGAGACTGCCAGTTGGACTGCTGACCTCCTTAGTGAAAGGGTCATTGACTTGTAAGGATGAACTATATGTAGAGAACATTTCTGTTTTAATGTAGGCTTACTTAAGTGTTCAATGTGATATCACAATTGTTAAGAGACACGGACTGTTTAAAAAAAATGAATACCCCATCAAAAAGAAATTATTAAAACAGACTTAAAAATACAGCAGCTATTCCCACACAGCTTGGCAGTTGTGCAACTGAGTACATTTGCTTCACACTCTAAAGGTTTCCTCGAAGATTAGAAGGAACTAGGAACTTTCAAGGGTATATATGTAAGTTTGACTTTGCAAAAGCTGAAAGCATTGGTCATACAGGTACAGAAAGCGTTTCTACATCAATGAGGTCTTGCAGAGACTTTTGATACTTTAACATGCTAAAAAATCTGGAGCCTTTACCAGAAAAACACACAAAAAAAAGTTATAAATGGGGAAAAAAAAAGTATACGTATACAAACCTGCTTCAAACCATCCACACATTAATGTTCACTTCTATTACGAGACTAAGCAGAGAGGAATAAATATTGGAGAAGTACAATATGTTGATGCATATTTCTTTCTGAAATTATTTTAAAACATTATAAACTTCTCAGTAGTTTTGTTTCAACATAATGGTATAATAATAACAGATCCTAAAAGTACTGCACGGGTTTGTTTTCTGATCTTGTCTTGTATCCTGACTTCAAATTACTCATGAAGCTCTGCTCTAATATTCTATGAGGCGTATCAATGAATAAAACTACTCATAAATAAAACACATAATAATGCATCAGTTGAGGAACTTTATGATTTGGATGAAGGTGTGTGTGATGAAGTGTGCTCTGTGTGTGTATATACTTGTTGCCTTGTGTTCAAGGTCCATTTTCATCAAATCATTCTCCAGGGTTCATGTATTATTTATATCAAAAGAGGACTCTGTATTTTAAAATCTTCTTTAAAATCTTTAAATATTTTAAAACTCTTCAAATCTTTTATTTTTTCCCTCTGCAAGTCCTATAAGCTTGTTTTCTGCTCATTTTTATGGAACCGTCTCTAAAAGGAAAAGGTAAAATAAGGTACCTATGTGGTTAAAAAGAAATCAATGAAAAACCTCAGGTCATTTCTTGCCAAGACGAAATTCACAGTAACAGAGATCTCCTGGGTTCAAGAAGTAAAAGAGTAAGGCATCCATGCTCTGCCCCTTTATCTATCTTGTTCCTATATTTCTCTTGAGTAGCTATGTTGGAACCTCCACAGATCTCCATAAATTCTATCATTATACCCATGGACACAATTGCAGCACAGCTTTTGCCAGTGGATACTCCAGTGCTAACAATGGGGCAAGGTTTCTCTCTCAGTAGGAAAGTTGAAGTTAAATTATTTCTACAAGCAAATATTCTGTATCAGGAAAGGTGAAGTTAAATTATTTCCATGAGCAAATATTCTGTATCAGTAGCCTTGGCAATCTAGTGGCAACGACATAACATTTAGCTTTGTTAGAAAAGTAAAAAGGATGTTTGCTGCTGAAAACGTACAATTGTATAGGACAGCTGTTACAGCAGCATATATAGCCTGAATCCTCACCTCCTGCTCACACAGACCTCTGTTGCCCCTGCTGTTCTGGTGGTACTGATGAATCTTGTATACCAGGGGACTGAGAAAGAAGGAAGGCATCACAAGAGCGAGGGAACAGCTAAAAATAGGGTGTGGGGGAGAGAGGGTTTCTGAAGTCTACGACATTCTGACATCCCACTTATCCTCGCCTAAATATTCTCCTCTGTCCATCCCCCAACGTGTTAACACCCCAAAACTTCCTGAATCCCATGGCCTGACCAGCTTTCCCAGACTCCAGAACATCACTGACATTTGCCAACCTTCCCTTTATGCTTCCTTTTAGCACTCCAAACCCTTTCTGCCAGTGCTCTCAAAACTGCATGTCACCTACTTGCTGTGAAAGAAACTGTGAGCCAGCTCTTGATCTGACTCTCTATACAGAGGAATAAGACCCATACTCAGTACAGTGCTATAAAATCCTTCTGTGCCAAAGTTTGAAGAAGATCTTTATTTGGTGATAAAGTTCAGTTGCATCTGTTTAACCTGACATGTCTCTCTGTAGAACTCTGTTCACAGATTTACCACGTCTGAAACACTGTAACATTTAAAAGTACTATTTTCAATAACTTTTCTTCTTAAAAGTCAACAAGATCTATATTTAAACTGCACAGAATGCATAATTTCAAATACCTAAATCATTGAATATTAATCAAGTGCTGTTCAACTAAGCTCTGAGGTGTTGTGAACTCTAAGTCCCCCTTTGGAGATATCAATATTATAATCATCAGAAGATCTTAAGTTACTTCCAGCGTTGTGTCTTGGAACCTCTTTTGATCATTGGTTAACTAAGGCTTCTTAGCTATGGGTAGGAAGAGATAAACTTCAATAAGCCCGGTCAAATCATGGCCACCATTACCACTAGGAAGAGGTAAAGGCAGAAGTCAGGGATGTAATGGTTAAAAGGTCCTTTTGACTGGGAAAGGTATATAGATGTGCCCTGTTGACTAAGGAGAAAAAATGCAAGAAAGTGGAAATGCTGTTAAGGTTCATGTCAAGAATGTATATACTGTCTGTGAAGCTCAAGAATAAATGAGATGCAGGCTTGTTTAACCACAAAATTCTGCAAAAATCGGGAGGAGGAGGGATTTTCCAAACTGTCAGCAGAAGCCTACAAAAGACTTCTAATGTTACATGGAGTCTTCAAATCTATTGGAAAAAGCAAATGTACAGGATACAGCAATCTTATATACCAGTGAATGAAACACATCCAAGAATTTTCCTTTGCACCGAGGCAAAGTAGCATGTAATTAAGTAGCTTCCAAATCAGTGTCTGCATGAAAACTACCTATTGGTAATGATCCCCAGAATGATGATCTGCCGAACTGCCCCCAAGAAGTATTTGGGGAAAGCACTAGCTGGAAGGGCCAAGCTCACACCAGGGCATAGTTTAACAGTTTGTTAGCATAAAGGATCATGCTCTAAAGGTCAGCAGTTCTCTCAGGCGTGCTGAAATCTCCTAGTATAGGCACAGTTATTCCAGGAAGTTCTTATGGCAATGATTTCTCCCCTGCCCTGTCCCCC
>VYZW01049140.1:4191-21249 GCA_013401315.1 Balaeniceps rex
TCAATTAGAGAAGAAAATAATAGAGAAAATGGAGGACTTAAGAATGTGTTTGGGATTCTTTCTTAAGAGTTGCATTAGAACTCCTACAGAACACGTGGAATCTTGTTATCAATACTGGACTGCATCATACATTGAACGATTTCAAATGTAGTTGCTGTGAAAGTAAATGCTCCCACAAGTTGAATGCAAAAATCCATGCTTGAGAAACATAGGGACTTGACATTGTTATCACTAGGCATGCTTTCAAAATTACCAAAGTTTTAAAGTAAAATGTCATATCCCTGAAGGGTGCCCTTACAACAAATTATTAACAAAGCTCTATTGATCTTCACCCAAACGGCAAAATCGCAATAAATCTCATCTGGACCCTTGCTGAAGCTAGAAAATGCATTACACCCCTCTACTGACCACAATTTTTATTATCGCTATTGTGTTTGCAGGGCAGTCAATTTTATACAGCATAACAAACTGCCAAGTGCTAAAGTGATTTCCTCTATTACTGAGGTCCATGTATTAAATTTAGTGAGGCACAATATCAAACTTCAAATATTGCAGGGTTTAGAATTGAATGCAGCTGAGCCTAATGTTATCAACCTGACAAATACACTGACATATTAAGTAGCAGATCATTTATTCATATTTGGAACTGGTTTTGTTTTTCTATTCAGCTGTATAGTTTTAGATTAGCCACAATATTTCAAAATGTGACTATTACTGTGAAGTCCAAAGCCACTGTGGAATATATATATTTCATATTCTTATTATGCACTGTAGATCAGAGAAATATGCTTCAATAGCCTGTTAACACATATAAATACATGTAAATTAATAAATTACTTTGCCTAATGCAGGTTTAGGCTGCACATACTTTAACCCTTTTGAATGATCGGTGATAAGCATTTCAGATACTTTGCGTTATAGTCAAATAAAAAGCTTAAGTTCTCAGATAAGTTTCATTTTGCGCTCCTTTTTCCCCCTGGTCATTCATTTCCCTCCAGTCTAAAATATTCCAAAACAGTGGATTTCTGAATTTGCAGATACTATTTGAAATCTAGTTCTTATTGAAATATGCCTGTTTTAATATACACCAAGTCCTCCTGGAAGAATTGATGTATCCTGAATAATTCAATCAACAATTTAAAATACCTGTCGCTAATACTCAATGAAGTATTCTTAAGTAACTGTTTGCTTACATCAATGCAAATAGTTTTCTACAATTTTTTTTCTTCAACAAATAACAAATATTTCCCACAGCAAACTGAGAAGAAACACAATATTTTGCTTACCTGAAATAATCCAAATCATTCTCCTGCGGTAACAGCTGAAGCTACAAGGCTTTGAGGAAAGACAAATTCTGCATTATATCTGTTATTTTAGGGAATGGTAGTTTCCTACCTTTTAGAAGTGGATCATGAGACCTTTTCTAAATGACTTTGCATCCTGACAGTTCTGCAGTTTTTTACTTCTGTGGTCTAATTGTGCAACTATTAAACCACAACAGTTGCCATTCAAAATAGCTCACAGTGGATCTATAGACAGAGCTATCTATCCTCATGCAAAAACTCCAGGGAGGATTCCTACAACTTTCTCTCTGGAAACCTCCATCTTTATTGTGCAGCTGGGAAAATAGAAGGGTAATGCCACTGATACATTTGTGTAACATTCCAAATGTAAAGAAAAATCTCCAAATGAAAGGAAAGACTCCCCCCTCCCTTTTTAACTTTTTTTTTTTTTTAAAGGCTAAATCATACAACTTAGTTCAAGTCTCCAGGAAGGGCCTGACAGTCTGCAGTCTTTCACTTTGGATATTTCATTGTTGTAGATATTTTTGGCCTAACAACCATGTTGGATACTATACTGTCCAAATCAATCATTAAACAGTTTAGCTAGATGCTTTATATTGTCAAATGGCTTGTACACCTGTCTCATAGCAGACAGCAGGTCAAAAATATTGTTACCTTGCACTTTGATTTCGAGTCAGAAAGCCAACTTTCTGCTGGAAAGCCTAATTCAAGCCCTGAATTTTTGTGTCTGCTTTTTTCGCCACGTATTTTTCCCTCAATCCTTCTTAGAAAGTTACTGCAGCACTTGCAGCACTTTGTTGCTGTAAGCAAACAAATAAGCAAACAGAATGAATGCTGAAAAACAAGCATTAAATATTTAAACTTGGAATTATTGTGCTTTTGGAGTTAGACCACTGATGCTTTAGTTGCAAACCCTTGAAAGATAAACCATTTAACATAAGCTGACACTCAAACATCTCATAGTCTCATACACTGCCAGAGTTCTTCTTTGTCACTGAAAAGAGATCAGATATTATTTTGCTAATTGGACTGAAAAATGCTATTGGTATTCAGAGACTCCCCACATATACACCACTGACTGCTTGGACCATGTAGGTCCCTGAACTGATTTTATGGAAGTTTCTTTGTCTTCTGCAATCTCATCATAAATTGGACTCCTCTCATTCAAAACCAACATTTACCTGTTAATAAGCCTGTCTATTCAGTTCCATTGTGGATATTCCACATGAGTAGTGAGGAAAAACACTCTCTGTAGTTCTATGAGTAGAGCTAATGGCACTACTTCTTTCATTCCTGAAATGTTAATTAGTTCGTAAGTCTGACACTTGGTAATGAAATATTTATTTTCATGGAGTACTACATGTAACTTCAGAATTACAGTAGTGAATCTATATGTATTACTGAATATAAAAATCATTATTCTAAACTGTGTGCTAATCTACAAGAGAAAAACACAATACATTATTACAAAGAATTCCCTTATTCACATGGCTGAGTACTACCCATTTTAAGGACTTTGCATTTTGAATTTTGGAAGAGCTCTCTCTATTACTTGCAAGAGTTCTTTGAAACATATAAGAAATTCCACAAACTTTATATGCTTTAATTCCAACCTTTAATTACATTACATTACAATACATTTCATTTAGATTTGTCAAGGACATAACCTATTCGAAACTATTTTTCCCCATTTGTGACCTGAGCTTCTCAGCAAGAAGTTTGGCATCCTGACAAAGAAACTGGATATGAATACCAAAATAATAGAATCATCATGTTGAACTGGAAACACTGGGGAGACCGCCGAGAAACCGAAAAGGATGCAAATAATCACCTAGCAGAATTTCAAAATCTGAAAAAAAAAAAAAGACTACAAGAAGGGTGGAAGAATTGGTTTGCTAGCTAATAAGGTAAAGATTCTGTGTAGATTTTATCAGAGTAAAACAAAGGGACGCTGTGTTGCTTTGATCTTAAACTTGATGGATTGATCCTTGCATCAGTTCATTCTTTTCTTTTCCCAATTATCAAGAGACTTTTTTTTTCTTATTCTCCCATGACTCACCTGCAAGATTGCACAGGATTATGTTTTTTGATTCTCACTTTTTGAATACTTGGGAGGTGAGATTTTGTATTCCCTTTCATCAGGATACTGATAGTATGCAATATACAGCCCTGCAGACTGTATATTCCAGTTTTCTCCTTATCAGGGAGGACATGAGGGAAATCTGCTTGTGAGATGGAATCACAGATTCCAAGACTTAAATGACTAGCATAACATAGAGCGCTTTTTGTGAAGAGAGTTTATGTGGCAAATGGACAGTATTTGCCATTGTCCCTAAGTTCTCTAGAAGCCACTGCAATAGCCTGTGATGATCTTTCTAGGTATTCAGACTTCCTGATGACCACATATGCCTTCACCGTCACCCTTGCAATATTGCAACATTAAAGAACATTGCAATATTAAAGACTTTTGATGATTCCCAATGAGCTTCCTGAACAGGATGGACAGCTATGAGAAGCAACAGAGTCACTATGTTCAGTAATAGTTTTCAAACACTGTTCGGACAGCATTAAAAACTCAGAATGGCTTAGAATTTTGTTAGCTGAGTGATGTCTCTGCTTCACCCAGCATTGAAAACGTGTCATAATAGCCCTAGAATTAGCAGTATATTACTTAAACCCCCAGGATTATTAGGTGGTTCAGTATCAGCTTTTACATTAAGTATTAGCACCATCCACTGTAAACACTGAAGATTCACAACCTAGAATAAAAAGAACACCCTTCTAGAAATCTGCTGTTTTGAAGGGACAAGCTCATCCCATTTGAGTGTCTGGACGGGCAGCCCTGCTAGCCCAGTGATGCTGGTTGGGAATGTTCTTGTTGCTAGTTCCTAGAATTATTTGGAAAAAACTGCAGCAGTACTGACTAGATTGATGATATTTGCTTTACACACTCATTTCTTCTTCTACAAGTTCAGAGAATTAAAGGATCAATTAACTCCTAACACACAAAAAAATATTATCTTATTATTGTAAATCTAATTTAACTTGATTTTATTTTTAGATTTCCTTTTTCTGCTTGCGTATCGTTCTAACAGCATTTCAAAACATGGCAAAGTGTCTCTGGAAAACTACAGCAACCCATTAAAAACCCAACAAGTTTCAATTATCAACAAGCTTTCATATTTAATAGCTTGAAATACTAGACAATAAAGGGAATCAGAAGCAAAAAAAGGTATTTCAGAAACCTTAATTTGGTGATCCTCTTTGTGCTGTATAAATGGAAATTGAGGTAGAATGCGAGCAGATGATCACTGATCATATACCTAGTGTACTTTATTTTTACACAAGAATTCAGAATGTGACTCCCTGTTGTGCGAGTTGACCATTCTCCAGTGAGAGAAACCAAGAATAGAATGTCAACAATAGAATGAAAAAATATTTTAAAAATCATCTCTTGAATCATTTATGGCATACAACGTTCATTTAGACACATGTCACACCATGAATTTAACCCCAGAGGCAGACTATATTAAAAAGATGTACATTTTTTTGCATAAGTAAGAGAGGACAGCTTACACAGGCAGCCAACAGATGTCAGCAATTGGCACAGAGGGGCACAAATATGGGGTCCTCATCTGAGTTCAGTCTGGCCTAAAGATTCTCAGATATGACATGCCAGAGGCCACATTCCCCAGAAGGTGTTGGAGCTGCTGTCCCCGCCAGGGTAGAGGCTTCAACCCAGAGAGTTTTGGATGATGGATGCAGCCCTCCAAGTCCCAGGATGCAGGGAGCGCCTGGGGCCCCCCCATGAGGCCAGGAGAGATGGTGAAGTTCAGGATCCTGAGAAGAGAGCAAGGTAAAAAACATCCTGGACTTCAGGAAAGCAGACTTTGGCCTCTTTCAAAGAAGGATCTGCTTGGAAGAGTCCCATGGCAACAGGCCCTGGAGGGAGGAGGGATCCAAGGAAGCTGGTTCAAGAATCACCTCTTCCAGAGCTCAAGAGTGGTCCTTCCCAATGAGCAGGAAGTAATGCAAAAATGTGAAGAGGCCTTTATGGGTGAGCAAGGAGCTCCTGGCAAAACTCAAAGCACAAAAAGGAAATACAGAGAAGGGGGGCGGCAGAAACGAGTAACCTGGGAATAATACAGAGACACTCTCCAGGCATGCAGAGATATCACTAGGAAAGCCAAAGCCCACCTGGAGTTGAATCTGGCAAGGGATGTCAAAGGCAACAAGAAGGGATTCTGTAAGTACCTATGTGGCAAGAGGAAGACTAGGGAAAGTGTGGGCCCACAGCTGAATGGAGCAGGGGCCGGGGTGACACAGGACATGGGGAAGGCTGAGGTACTGAATGCCTTCTTCACTAGTAAGACCGGTCTTCAGGAATCCAAGGCCCCAGAAGCTGCAGGGAAAGTCTGGAGCAAGGAAGACACACCCTTGGTGGAAGAGGATCAGGTTAGAGAATGCTTAAGCAAACTGGACATAGGCCAGTCCATGGGCCTTGATGGGATGCACTCATGCATGCTGAGGGAGCTAGCTGATGTCATTGCAAGGCCATTCTCTATAATCTTTGAACAACCGTGGCAAGTGGGAGAGATGCGTGAAGGCTGGAGGAAAGCAAATGTGACTCCTGTCTTCAAAAAGGTCAAGAAGAAGGACCCAGGAAACTACAGGCAGGTCAGCCTCATCTCGATCCCTGGGAGGGCGATGGGGCAACTAATCCTGGGAACCATTTCCAGGCACACGAAGGACAAGAAGGTGAATGGGAGTAGGCAGCATGGGTTCACCAAGAGGATTCCCAGTCATGCTTAACCAACCTCCAGTCATGCTTAACCAACCTGATGACTTTCTATAATGAAAGGACTAGTTTGGTAGATGACGGAAGAGCAGTAAATATTGCCTACCTTGACTTCAGGAAGGTTTGCGACACTGTCTCTCATCAGTTCCTCATAGGGAAGCTAATGCAGTATGAGCTGGGTGAGCAGACAGCAAGGTGGATTGAAAAAATGATTGGCCCCAGAGGGTGGCGAACAGTGGTGTGAAGTCTATTTGGAAGCCAATAACTCGCAGTGTACCCTAGCAGTGGTGCAAAGGTAATCACTCCCCACCTCTCAAAAGTAGACCAGCCAGTCTCCAAGCAATGGCTACTTACCCAAAAACCACTTCCCCTCTGCTTTTATTGCTGAGCATAAATATACCTTTGGTCAGTTCGGGTCGGCTGTGTCCAGGTTGTGTCCTCTCCCAGCCTCTTTTCATCTCTAGCCTACTCACTGGGGGGGAGGAGGGGGGCAGAGTGGGAAAAAGAAAAAGCCTTAATTCTGTGCCAGCACTGTTCAGCAATAACCAAAATATGGGTGTGTTATTCGCACTGTTCTAGCCTCAAATCTAAAACACAGCACCATATGGCTTCTATGAAGAAAATAAACTCCATTACAGCTAGACCCAGCACAGGGATTTAAGTTGTTTAGCTGAAATGCTTCCTGAGCAGAGGTGAGGTTTAAAGACATCAATGATAAGCTTTCTCCAATGTGATTTCTGAATGGGGTGTCCACGAGGCAGCTCCTCCCGTGTCATGCAAGTATCTTTTGCCCAACACATTCTGTTTCTTTAGGGTAGTCACATGTTTATTTTCAAAAATCAGCAATTCACAGTAAATGATCAGTGGTGAAAACAACATACTGAGTCATATTCAGCTGTGAACATGTGACCCTATGAAACCATTCTTCTCACTCAAGCCTATACTACCACTTCTTGGCTATTCATATGGTCCAGTAATTTTTCCAATACACAATCATAATTCAGTGATAAACTATTGAGAAAAATAGCTGTAATTCCTATAGTTGCCCCAATTAAGTTCCAATGAACTTTACTGTTTAGAAACTATTCTGTCGAAGAGGAACTCATCTGACGAGTAATAGCATGATGGTGTTCACATGAAACAGTTCCAAATTAACTGAGCTATTAATGTGTCTAAAATCTATATGATAGCGAGATTCTCATACAGCAAATTGCATACAAAACAACTCATCAAGACAGAATCATATAATCTCTCCATGTATCATTTATTAACTCCCTCCTCTCTCCTTTTCTCCTTACTATGACTTTTGATGATGCATTTTCAGATACCTTTCAAGCCACTCAATAACTAGCAATCACAGAGTCAATAGTGTGGCACCTAATCATTCTACAGACCTGTCTTGATGTGGGAAATGGTGTCTTTGAATTGAACTAAGTCAGTGTAACATGATTGAAAGGATTGGTTAAAATACATACTATCATATATAAAGCTGTGTATGCTGACTTTTCTACAGGGGAACCTGAGCTAAAATATTTAGCCAGCTAATTAATTTGCATCTTAGAAAAATAGAAACAAGACTGGTTGGTCATATTTAGCTTATTTGACTGTGATAACATTATTAAATTTGTTCCCTAACAAGACATACCTCCAATGTAAATTGGAGTCACTTCACTTAAAAGACAACGGAAGTAGTCATATTAGTCAGTAGTCAGTAGTGTCGTGAAAAAAAAATCTTCAGTGTGTAAAAGGCTGCTGCAAAACATGAGTAAATATTAATTTCTCCATGTCCAACTGAATAAGACTTGAACAGGCTTGCTCTTCAGCAGGAAAGATTCTGATTAGACAAGTGGCTCACTTGCATGTGTTTTACAGCTAAGAGATAAATTTGACTTGTCTGTTTATAATTGCTTTTTATAAACCAATTTAAATTAAGAATTTGTTCACAAGCTGTGAACATCCATATATTAACTTAAACCAGGATTGTTATCTTAGGTTGCACTGTGTAGTTTTGCATCAATAGCATATGATAACCTTCCAAAATAACAGAGCAACAAATGCTAAACACACAAATTAATAGTAAATAATAAGTAACAGAAGTGCATGTGGAACTTTTATAAGTGCCAATAACATATGTCACCACATCACACCACAAGATTCCTTATGTGCGTGTGAGTGGTAGAATTAAATGTTTTATGCTACCCTGGCTTGGTCTGTATGCATTATTAAATTATCTTCCTAGTCTTTACAGGTCTTAATTTCACCTTCCCCATTTGTCTCCATCTTATTATTTCCTATAGCATTTGTAATTTTGTCTTCCTATTAGATCAGCTTTCTTCTCTTGTTTGAGAGTAAACTCTTCTACTCTTCCTAGCTACCAGGAGAAATTATCCAATATAAAAATCAAAATTTGCATCCTATTATTATTATCATTATTATTATCCTGTTGTTGCCCATAGAGTCATCAAACATATTGCCAGACTAGAGCTTATTGATGCCTTTTCTGACATAACACCTCTTTTTGATAATGCATGGTTATATCACTGCTGTGTGAGATTCTTTTCTGGGTATATTTAGCTCTAATATGGTTCTAATATGAATATCCAAATGCTGTAAATGTAAACATCTAACGCTATAAGAAAAGGATCCAACCACTTTGCTTATAGCATAAGGTACTGAAGGTTTTTATGAATAACACAATAGGCTCTGTCCTTGATGAACATTAGTATGCAGTTGCCACCTATATTTCCTTTTTTGCATTTTCAGAAGACAAATCTTGAGTATCTTAATATGTATTAACAACAGCAAACACAGGTAGAACAAAATAAGATATTTGCTAATGCATGCAGACTTACGGAGAGGTGTGGAAGTCACACACTATGAAGTGTTAGGCAGGCAAATTGGTACACATAGCCCCAAGTGTCTGAATACTTCTGGAGTAACATAGCTGTTCTTACGCTTTGAAGATGAATTACCGTATATTATTACCACTCTGCAGCAGAAAAACAATGCAACAAAACACTCTGACTCTTAACAATCCAATTCAAAGAACTGCAGGTAAAGTCACACCAGGAGGGTAAATTAGACCCTTCTGTAAAGCAAATTTTTAATTGCCTTTCAGCCACAATTGCCCTAAAAAAATCAAGTTTTTTTACCAATGCTCTCTGTTGGAATTAATTTTTCCTATTTGAGAGGGTGGTGCCTTAGACATCTACATATGTCAACCAAAGCATAGTAAAGTAAGGGCATTATCATTAGCATTATTACCAAGTTACTCTAGGTAGATACACATGCTCAAGGATCTCAAGTTTCCCATTGTTGCATGTTTCATGCTGCCCTCAGATGCTGTGGCAGTAAATACAGTTTGAAATACATGAGGACAAAAAATGAAGTTCACCATGTGAGTTGCTTTAAGAGTAGAACCTTAGTGATGTCAGGAGAACATGATTTCTTCACATTTAACTCAAAAGGGCATTGACTGTTCTGATCTTAAATATACTCCTTTCATCTTAGCCTCTTGACCTCTCTTTTCTTCATTTTCCTTCCCTTTTAGTGACACAACTTGTTTTATCCTTCTTCCTTCATTGTTCCTGTTGTTATTGGGATGTAGTATTTACTGGACATAGCAATCAAGATGGAGCATGCAGGTACAATTGGAAAAGCAATCATGGCCCTTGTGATTGTTACTTCACAACAGGAAGTTACCTCAGTTTTCTCAACAATTCCACTGGATAATGAACATGAGATGTATGTAAAAAAAAAAAAACAAAAACGGGGCTTTGCTTTGAAAATTCGGAGTTTGTCATGGCTATGTAGGTTGACATCAGAATCAAATACCTGAAAAGAATAATGTAATATTATATTACAATTACAACTTAGTTTGTAAGAATGTGATATATTTGGTATGTTCCCACATGCTGCAATTTATCTGGGATTCTTCTAGAACTTAATACCGTTGACCTGGGATATTTTCTGAAAACTTGCAAGCTAAAACAGTGCAGCTGTAATTATAAATATTTGGTCTAATATAATATAAATATGGCTTTTAGCTTTGGAAAACTCACTTTTGAATCAAATCACATCTCACCAAGCATAGCTCTGGTCTTCACAAACTATTCCATAACAATGGATGCTCTGCAAAAGCCCCAAGTGGAGTACCTACAAATGCGACATTTGTCTGTTGGTTTTATGTTAGTTTGGAAAGCATAGATACATTTTAACTGCTGCCACTAACTAGCCATTTTGCTGGAATTTAAATAGAAACATTTTGTTCAAAATTCTGGAAGCCCAAACAAAGAAGATAAAGGATAGTGTCTCATTCATTACTACAAAAATTCTTAATAAAAGGAAGATTAAATTGTCATGACGATTACACCACTCCAAACATGAAATACAGAGTATTTAACTCAAAGAATGACTAAAGTCAAAGCATTTTATACTGATTTTCCAATTAACTAATACTGCCATGAGTCTCAAAGTCTCAGTGAGAAAGGGAGACAGACTTTCCAAAGAACACACACCAGTTTCAAAAGCAGAGATCTCAAGCTTGAAATTTTACCAAGTATGCTCATTACGCTGTATCTCAAACACAGGCCTATCAAAAAATTAAAGTTTGTCGTACACATGCATGAATCAATTGAAACACATACATTCTAATCTGAAGAATCTTTTTGAAATTAGATTGTGTTTTCTAATCTCAAAACACTGCTGGTTGGGCAATTTTAATTTTTTCTAAAATGATAAGTGATACTTCATTTTTAGCTAAAGGTTAGTGTTAAGTTCCCAACTTTATAAAATGCACTCCTCTATAAAATAAACCATTGCATGCTGGTGCCTAACATTAGAGAAGAATGTTCACACAGTCAAAAATGAATGGTTTTTGCATTTCAAGGTGACAAGTACAATGTCAGACACAATCAATTGATCACTGCATAATTATTATTGCAAATGATCCACATCCATGCTGCAAACCTTAAGGGGAATTTAATGAAGCAGTAAGCACATCAATAATAAGATCTACTTCGGTCTCTGTTAAATCTTGTGATTCATAAATATGTTCTTACATTTTATTCTTCCTTGAATTCCTGTAATTATATTTGAGGAGAAGCTAACTGAAAAGTAAAATTCAAATATATATATCAGCTTTTCCTCTATAAAAGGAGTACTTCACTGTATTAGATATACACCATAAAAATTAAATTTACAAAACACTACTTATCAAATAAAAGACCAAGATAGTCAACAAAGACAAACATAGAACAATCTCTGAAGAAAACTTGAAATGTCAATAATCAGACTCAGCCTAACATGTTTAGCTAACTTAAATCTGTATTGGGTGCAGGTGGCAAGGTTTTGGTAGTTAGGGAACTGCCAGGGTAGCCTCTGTGGGAGGAGGACAGGGTCTGCCCCATGCCAGACACAGCTGGTTCCAGACAGCTTGGCAATGGACCCACCACAGGCCACAGCCAAGCCCATCTGCCAGTTTGGTGATGCAGCTGTGAAAACATACGTAAAGAAAGGGCAGAAATGTTGGAAGCAGAGAGGAGGAGGAAACATAAAGAGAAACAGTAGAGGAAACACCAAGGTCGGAGAAGGAGGAGGCACTCCACTGCAGAGCAAGCATACTCCCAAGGGGACTGCAGCCCATGGAGGAACCCACACTGGAGCACAGGAAAAGAGTGAGAAGGAAGGACCTGCAGAGAGAAACTACTATGTTCTTACTGCAATCCCTCCATGCCATCGATTGCCTCACTGAAGGAAGTGGATTTAACTTGTGGGGACAACAAGAGAGGTGGTTGTTTTTGTTTCCCACTGCCTGAATCAGAAATTAAACTGGCAAATTTAATTGGCAGAAATTATAATTGGCAATAATTTCATTTCCTCCAAGGCAAGTCTGTTTTGCCTGTGACAATAATCAGTAAGTAATCTCCCTGTCTTTAGGCTGACCCATGTGCTTTCTCACTCCTTCCTATTTTCTCCTCCCTCCCTGTCCCACTGAGGCAGGGAGTGAGTAAGCAGATGGGTGGGAGTTTGGCTGCTAGCTGGGGCCAACCCATGACACAATTACAATTCTGGAGGGGAAAGAATATATAGTGTATTATGTCCATATGTGGAAAGCAGTCACTTCTGCAGATATGTTGGACTTTCAGTTTTCTGATTGCAGTAAGAACAGGTGTATTTCCATACTACACTATTAGAAGGATCTAAACACAGATTCATCTGCTTGGCAAAGAAGAAATATGAACCCAGGAGCAGAAGGGAAACAGGAAGTCAATATGGAAAGACCGAAAAAGAAGATCAAGATCTAATGAAGATGTGAACAGATACCTAGACTTCCGTTACTAAACATCCCCTGTTGATTAAACTGTGAGACAGTCAAACTAGTTATACATGGTAAATCAAGTCTAATAGCATTTGCACATATAAGTGAGAAACCACAAGAAAAATCTTGGCTTAGGGAGTATCACAGTCTTGTTCAGCTTCTCAAATAGGCATACTTCACTGGAATAAATATCCAAAAGCAACCAGTAAGAAATTATTCTCAAGACATGAACAAGGTTTTTCAACTGCCCAGAAAAGTCTTCAGGACGTGCTCATCCTTCTGACTCACCAACCAAGACCATTCAAACAGTTGCTAAGATTCTACAATTGCAGGCATAGTAGCATACAAACTCCCCAGATTGTCACAGAAATGGTATTTAGAAAGGATTGCCACTAAGAGATAATCTTAGTAGGACAATAGGAGAACTCTAGCCTGCTCACCCAGCCACATTTCATGCAGTCATTGTTCAATTCCTTCATCACATAAACATCACTGGACTGATAAAAAGACATCCACACAGTTCATTCAAAGCTGTGATAGAAACCAACGCTATTAAGAGGGACCAGAGGAAGACAAGGTTAATTGGACAAATGTAACTTCTTGCTAAAGTAAGGGAGGGAAATAGGTTCAGTAGTTAAAGTATATAGAGTATATAATAAAACTTCAGAAAAGAACAGAGTAATTCTATCATATAGCTTTACACAAAATGCACGAATTCTGCTGAAGGAATTAGTAACAATACATACATTCTTCATGTCCTACTTAAACTCAATTTCATCACACATTAGCACTTACATGTATGTGTATGTACGTTTGTGTCTAAAGGGATGCATATTATTGTTTTAAACCAAAACTGCCTTGCTTGCTTAAGCCACCATTATGCAACACTGGATATAATGAAGCATAATACTGATTTTGTTCTCTTGTTCATATTGTTACCCTGTATAAACAATAGAATTTTTTTTACAAAATAATATAGCTGGTAAAAAAAAACCTTCAAGACTGAATGTATTGGATGAACAAATGTTGCTGTCAAATATTCTAAACTGAAATTACCTTTCTCTTCTATTTTATTTCTCTTCCTCATATTAAAAAAGGTGATTTTGCAGAATCTTTTTATGCTTTGCATGTTATTGTGATTTTTAGCTTCTGTCATTCCAAAATGAATTATTATACATACAATTTTTAAACCAACTTATGTGTATATACCAATAGATACAAAAAGATAACCTACTGAGAATTGTCTTAGATTCTACCTTAACTAATCGCAATTCTGTTTTCATTCAACATCTCTATCAGTCCTTTCATTCCAGCCATCAAGATTGCAGATTTATAAATGGCAATACTTCATTATTCAGGTTTATTGAGTCAGATACCCTTGAAGAGCCTTAATATTCATATCAGCATACTCTATTATTAAATCATTTTGTATTTTTCTGTGTTAATAATAAAAGGTACACATTTATTCAACATCAGCGGTCAGGCAGTCAGATACAGAGTATGAAGCTACATGTTTTATTCAAGGTCTCAGTGGAAAGCAGCATGAGGATCATTTTGACTCTGAAGGTACCTGCAGCTTTTCAGCCAATATATTTGATTTTTCTTAACTAAAAGGATGTAAATATTTTGTTTACTCAATAATTCTATATAACAAAATCTATACTGCTGAAGTGTTCCACTGGCAACGTTTTCAACATACTCATTTAGTCTTTCAGTTTAGTTCATATTGTATCTCAACTGTCTGTAGCTCTTTAAACACAGTGAGTAGTGCATTTTTGTCTGTGATGTTATTGGAAAGCCCTCATTTAAGAGAGAAATACCTTGCTTAATGTACACAATGTCAGTGCTGCAAAATACATAGTAAGTAAAGTTACTCAAAAAATATGAGAAGAATTGTATTGTCCAAAGGATATTCTAGCTCCTTACTCTAATTTTAAAAATGCTAAGATTTTGTTTCTTTATTTTGTCTTTTTAGTAATCTCCACATCCGTTTAGGGTTCTCATTTCCTTTAGATAAAAAGCCTTTGTATTGCTTCACTTACGAACTTATCCTGTAGCACTTAGTACACAAAGAGCACAGGCTAGGTTTGAAATTACACACTTCCCTAATTCAGGAGAAAGGCATACTCTATGCCTGCATATATTTGGTAGTCCATAAGAACCAGTAACACTTTTGTTCAGCTGAATGAAATACCATCTGCCTTTGAATATGTCAACTGACACAGACTCCTATATGTGTATTAAGATGTCTCTAAACAGGAGAAGCTTCCTGACAAAAGCACCAGAAATGTTACCATAAAGTAGTTTAAACTCCTAAATATTTATGCAGATTAAATTTCTGATACAGTCTTTCTATTACTCCCTGTTCCTCCAGTCTTCTCCCCGAATGTTCACCTCAAGTATGTTTTGCTAATGCAGGCAAGTACAACACACAGTTCTCTCCATCGGACCCAAAAGCTTTATTCTTCAGAGTTGTCAAAACAATGTTCTATTGCCAGAAGAAATTATCTTGTTGCTATTGCATATAAATTTTTTCAATTTGTTTCTCTGTATCTGCCTACTCTAGTTTTGGGCAAAAACAAATTTCATTTGCTGACATGCTTTCTGCCTTATTTGATCAAGTATCATTCTGAAGCTGCTACTGAAAATCTCTGCTAAATATATACAAAATTTCTGAAAACTCATTCCCTATTATGAAAAAGAACAGCAGACTGACAGGAATGAAGAACATCTCTGACTAAAGAGACATTAATTAGATGTTTATAAAATTTATAAAATTTTATTATGGTATATTAAGGTAATTCCAGTTCAGCATTTTCACAGCATATAACAAAAGATGGAAAACCAATAATTTGTATATTTTAAAATGCATTTACCAATGATTTTGTTCCAGTTTGTCTTACAACATTTAATTGTATATGACTTTAACTTTTAAAGAGATGCAGTAACTTTAAACTCTCATCTTCTGACTCAGAATATGCAAGTTGAACATGAGGTCTATGAGAACTCAAAATAGTCCAGTCTGAACTACCAAATGGAAAACAAGTGATCATGGAACTGTTTGCTTGTGAAACAAGCAGTTGCTTGCGCTGTCAAGTAGACAAACTATGCTTATTTTTCAAAATATGAAAAAGAATAGGAGGAATACTATACAAAAAGAGCAGGTTTGGAAACGTGTGGATTCTATGAAAGATTCTGAGCAGTCTTAGCTTTCAACCATCAACACTCATTTCACCCACTGATAGTTATGCTTCTATTTCCAAGGAAAGCGGAGGTCAGCAACTTTACAGCCCTCTAACTGAAAAAACTTTCATTTACTTGTTACATTCTGGGAAAATCACAACATCTTTTGGGAGGTGAGTTGCGCTATAAAATGTAAATGATAATCTGCAGTGATCAAGAACACCTTGCATCATCACTGCAACAATCTTGTGTTGGAGAGAAAGGTGTATTATACTGCAGCAGGATCAGGATATAAAAGGGTTTACACCCTTTAAAGTTAGAGAGGATATAGGTCTTTTTGACTTCAGGGTTTAGCTGTAGTCCCTAAATCAGTAATACCTGAAAGTCCTCAAAGTTTATTGGTCAATATGAAATTGGATATTGATGAACTCTGATTCCTACAGCACAGGTGTCTGTACATAAAAGTACCAGACCAAAAAAAGTTCTCCTTTTTCTACGGGAGGAGGAGAGCATAAGCATCATTAAATTGCTTGGGCTGTCAACAAATATGGATTTCCTTTGACAGGGTTAACAGTACTAAAATCTTTCTTTACTTTCTGAAATCTTGAAATAAGTATTTAAAAACAGCAACTAAATCAAGACTGTTCCATTCAACAGACTGAATTACTGGCTGTACACTGCATTCCTTCAGAATGTTTTGATTTAGTTAGCTGAACATATTCACAGTTCGCTTTCCATAAAAGGAACTTGACATCAGCAACAGTAGAATTTAAAAAAAAAAAACAACCTGATACAGGACACTAGTTAGTAAGACATTATAGAATGCGAAGAAATGGCAATTTTCCTTTTCTTTGTAAATATTGCAAAATATTTCTAGATTATACACGGAATGAAACAACAGGTAAGCACTACCACATAAAGGCGTGAATAGTATGAAAAAAATCTCTATCAATGAAAGGAAATAAATTTATTTTACACCTTTTAAAAGAGGGAAGACTACATTTTCACACAAGTTGGCTACTTTAAATTTTAATAATATTGTTGAGGAGCTTTTATATAATTATATAAAATATTGATGTGGTGCCAGGAGAAAGCATTTCAAATGCTGCTGTGAGTTTATATATTGCACCTGCATGTGTTGAAAGCCTCTTGTTTACATACTGCATCTTTTACATGCAGATACGTACACATGTGCATTTAATGTGTACAGAGTTTAAAAATCATACAATTTCAGAAATAGGTTTTCTATGAATACAACACATCTTTATTTCCAGAACAAAAGAAAGTAATAATGTTCTGCTACAATTAAAAAAAAGTTCATTCTCTGCTTCTTCCTACTAATCTTATTTTGAGATTTTATTCAAATCATTTAGACTAGGATAGTTAAATTAAAAATGAAGAATGTTTAATACCTAGGTGTAGTAGTGCCAAAAAAAGAGACAGGCATTCTCCTG
>VYZW01049154.1:0-11894 GCA_013401315.1 Balaeniceps rex
ATAAGCACTCGACCTTATCATCACAATCGTTGAGCTCTACACAATCAAAACACTCCCTAATATACAGAACGTACAGATTGGAAACCTGTATGTTTCTTTCACTTCTTAACCAGTGTCCTGACTTCTGATCGACACTTCCTCAAAACAATCACTGCAAAGTGTCACTTCCTATCATCAGAAGTTCCAGCTTCAGGACAACTAAACTATCAATCAGGCAGAAACTTTAAAACGATGGTAACCAAACTGCACTCTCAACACTCTCATTTGCTAACTGGACTCCAAACAGAGGCTTGGCTTCCTCATGGTCCTGCTGGATAACTTCTACCAGGGAGAAAAGGAGCATTTCTTTGAAGTCTAACAACTTCTGTGCCTGATCCACCCCCATCCCAAAGGGGCTGCACTGCACGGGGGCTGGCTAACTTGAAAACTTTGCCTGACACAGGCTGCACCTTGACCATCGTGAGGCCTCCAGGACAGTGGACAAGATCAGGACATCAATGTCCTCACCACACAAACTGAGCTCCTCTCCATCAGCCTCCTTAACACTGGTGTGTGTGCAAGATGCATTAGTGGCCAAAACCTAAAAAATGTCCAACAGACTCTTACCTTGCTCTTTTTATGCTACTGTTGTCACTCAGACTTGGACTGGGTTGGATGAGCTAGACATAACAACCTGGCAGAGATTGCCCATGAAAAGGGGAAACTTGGTAAACATCCCCAAAGATTTACCCTTTGGAGCACCCTTGTCATCATCTATGATGCAGGATGTAAGTAAGTTGTTAGGAAGCTGCATTAGGCTGATTAGGTTTCCTTCACATCCCTACCTCTCTCCTTGCTACTCTAAGATAGCTACAGCCAATGCACTAAAAAGTTGGAGGAAAACTTGATGTTGATCACTACCTGCCAACAAAAACCTGTAGGCTGACTGGTACAAGTTTAGGACATTTCCCATGTGTCTGCTCAAATTAATGGCAAAAGATGTCCTACAAGCTTATTCCCTGTAGTTTTTTAACGGGAGGTATGATTTCAAACCATATTGCATTTAATCTCAAAAACATTACTAAACATTTACATCATAGAAAAGAGGAAAGCATATCTATTCTTACGTATTATTTTAGGTATCTGTTGAATAAGGCATTCTAATGCTCATTTCCACTTACTAAATACGTTTTTTTCACACTGGCAATGCCACAGAGAGATAAGTTGCATGAAAACATCCTCTTAGAATAAAATACAGCATTTCAGAAGGAGCATGCAGATTTACTGGTGGGAGGAGGGTGAAGGTATCTTGTGTCCCCTCCGCAGTTGGAGTGCTCATACAACATATATTTCTGTGCCACGTGATGCGCTTCATCACCGTTAGACCCTGCTTGGTCACACAGCAGTGCTGCGATATAGATAGTCTTTCGAGATGTTGCTTAGCCAGGCACAGGTAGTGGATATGAGAGGAAACGTTCGTCAGAAGTGCTCTTTGAGAAGTGCTAAAGGGCAGCCTTCAAGATGGATTTAAGATCTGGTTAAGAGCCACTTTTAAAAGAGCCATTGCTCTTTCCTGTTCTAGCTGTAGGTGAGGGGCTTGCTAGCACGACATCTCTGTGATATGGGATGTCTTCTCCTGTGGGAACTGAAGTAATATGACTTTATATGCTCAGAATTGTCCTTCAAAGTTTTATCTTCTGCTCCTGAGTCAGAAAACAACTGTGGCATTAGACATTACAGTCTTAGGGATGTAGTCTCAATGCCTTCGGTTCCCTACAGTCACGTCCTGTGTTAATCTAGGATAACATCATGCTACTCCAATTACTGGAAAGCTTCACAAAAGTCAGGAAAAAAAATCATCAGTGTTAAGCGAAAACAATCTTAAACCAACGTTACGCTACAGCATCAAAACGTTCCAGATGGATTGTAATGACCAAAACTGCAGAATGTCAGCGATATTGGAAACCTCTGCTGAGCTTGATTTGTAGATTTTTCTTCCTTTCCCTCCTCCACTTTGGTTTTCTTTACCCCCACCTTATTTTTATCATGTCCCTTTACCAGTGTTCTCGAAGATCCCCATCTGAATTTGGTTCCTTTGGAATGGAGCCCTGCACATAAAATTATCTAAAGCAATCATCTTCCTTTTATTCTAATACTGACATTCATAATCCTCTAAGGACTTAAAAGAAAAAGAAGGAATAATATCAATTATGGGAAAAAGGCTTTCATAAACTGAAAAGGGGTTTTGATCTGTTAAAATAAAATTAAAAAAATTCAGCCATTTGCGTAACATTTCCCAGGCTAATCCCCAACATAATTCAAATGAGATGGTTTAGCACACAGAAAATAATAGAAATTCTTTCTATGGAACAAAACCACAATGTTTTGTTTATTTAAAATAATTGCAGCTGTGGGATTAAGAACTTTAGCTGTACCAAACAAACAATCTTCATTCAGATGTTAAAAAAATTGCTTCTCCTCTTCATTCTTCTTAAAATAGAAAAGAAAGGTGATTACAAAGAAAAAGAAAAGTAGTCCAGCAAATCTCAGTTGTTGACTATTTCAGATCTTTGGAAGACACAGGGTAACCTGTACTCCCTTCAAGGGTACAGGAAGGGACAAAAAAGATGCCTTGCACAAGTAAGAGGAGAACATCCTCCTCCTCCTCCCCAGACAAGTGTATTAATAGCCCTCTGGAAGACATCTTCTGAGAGCAGGCTTGTCTTGTGCTGATCTCTAGTGCTCTAACTCCACAACTATCCATCTATGCCATCAGAACTGGGAAGATGCTATATGTGTGGTAGGTATGATCCGCCAGCATGTAAGAAATCTTTAACTAAATATAAAGTTTTGCTCTAATCCACCACTTGAAAACACAAGTATTTTAGAAATAGACCTAAACCCCAAGAACCATAGCTCTTCTGCCCACTTCTATCTCTGCTTTCACTCCAGCGCATATCAACATAAAAACATCACATTTGCAATTTCACTTACAAGTTAATATTTGGGAAGATTTAGCTTAACTCCTTGCATTGTTCAAATTTGTACATTCCTTCATGTTCGCTGAAAGATTTTGTCAAACAAATAAACAAAATCTTCAAGTCTTTTTCCACTTCCCTGAAGAACAAACTAGGAGAAATCAAGAGGTCTGGTAGCCATATGTTTCTTAAAGCTGGGACAGCTCTAGCAATCATGAATCTAAATGATACTTTTATGTCGTGGTTTTCTTGTTCAAAGTAAAGAGCAGAGACCTAATCCATCCTCTGAGCACCTGCAGTTAGAGTCAGAACTGGGACTACAATTCACATTTCTCCAATTCTTGCTGCTCCTCTACATCAAAGAATGACTGTCTTACAGTTGTGCATTTGCTGTCAGATCAGATACTTTCCCAAAGCTCGTGGACCCTTCAACCGCGTCTCTCTTCCCCACCTGAAAGACCCCTCAAGCCCAACTTGGAAAACTTGTGTGCAGTTTGACAGATGACAAGTGATCTGAATCAACTGAGTTCTTCTGCATACCTATTTGAGGAAAACATGGGAAAAGATAAAACAGACACAGACACAAGACTGTGCGATACACTTAGCACCACCTAATGCAAACTTACCACCAGCTGTGGTCAGTGTACAGGGACTAGCATCTCTCTTGCTGTCGGTACCGTGCTAACTCAAAACAATCCTCATATGAGGCTGGACAGCTGAGATTCCCTGGGAACGTGGGTCCATATGGTGCCCTCACACTATCTGCCAGCTAAGTGGCAGGGATGGGCTAAAAGAAAAGCTGAGGTTTTTCCATTTCATGCCTTTAAGAAGACCAGACTCCTAAGGGCTAAAAGAGAGACCAGGAGTCTGGATAGTGTCCTTTCCTATCAATTAAGCATCAATTCACCTTCATTGCCAGTGAAACAGAATTTATGTTGGAGGATCACAAATGTCCGTTGATAGTTGTGAGCCATACCTATGCCTCCGGGGTTGAGTAGGCTGGCTGAGAATGAGTTGTCTTGGGAAGCTTCAGATCTTAATGCTGAAAGGGGATGGGAAAACCTCAAAAAAGCTACCCCAAGCTATTTTTTAACTTTCACTGCTGGACCCAACTTGCCCAGCTTTATTTACTCTATCCCTCCGTAATTCCCAAAAGAATACCCTGGTCTTCTACCATATGTACTTCCAGTTGAAAGCCAGAGTTTCCAAAGCACACACAAATTGAAAAGAGTAGAAGCAATATTAACGCTAGTTTTCCCAAAGAACAGTTCACACTAAGCTACCAACAGAACAACTAGACAGCAGCTGCGGTGAAGATAAGACTAATGCATTCACTTTCCATTAACAGACTTCAAAACAGTTAATTTTTTTGAGAGTTCAATGTTACAGTAGTTCTTTAAATCACATAGAAATAACGTCTGTCACATCAGCATACTCCAATAAGTTATTATAAAGTGCTTTCCTATATTCAGGTGAACATGGACTGCAAAGCTGACGGTCAAACAAGCAAAGGTTTTTGGCATTAAACTGTTTTCTATTGAGTTGTATGGATATATATCGCAGTATTTGATGTTGATAAATTTTACAGCAACTAGGAATATGGACTTTTAAAAAAAAATGTGTTACTGAACTGGATGGCTGCAAAAAATATCTAGAAAGTGTAAACAGTGTTTGTTTCCAAGGTTCAACCCTTCCAGTTTCATACTTTGCATTTCAAATTTTTAATCCAATCATATTAGTATTAGACTCATGATTCCTGAACACTTAAGATCCCACAAAGGATTCACAAAGCTACTTGACTATGGAATTTCTTCCACATCTTTCTGCCGCTTCATTGCTATGGAGTAACCAGAAAACTCTCTCTCTCTCTCCCCTTTGTGCTACTGTATACAACACACAACACAGTATGAACCACAGATACAGTCGGGCTTCTTTTTTCTCCCTTAAGTTTAGCAAATGCAACACACTTGGAAGCATAACTTTCAGGTCTTCAGAGCACACTGCTCTACTATTAGTTTCATCTATGCATACTCTGCAGCCAATTGGTTTCTAACCTCTTACACGCACAAAAAAATAAAACCTTTAGACAATTCAAAATGCTTAAGATTTCTGTAAGATTCAGGAGTTCAACAGTCTAGGGAACATAAGCAAGAGGAATTGTCCCCATCAAAGGCAAACAGATGTTGCTATAACCTTTTAAAAAACCCTGCTCTTGGAAGTGTTATAGTAAATATGTAAATATACTTTGAAATCTAATATCCTTCCTGAAGTGGAAGCCCTGGAGTACAAGAGCTCTTTGAGAGTATGTTTTGGTTTTGTGGGATCGTACATATGCGATACTGAGCTGTGACAAGCAAGGCCAAGAGTCATCGCTACCATATCCTCTTGCAAGAAGGTTGCAGGGAGGAAAGCTGTCCTAGTGAAAGGAATGGATAACGAATGCGATTGCCCTCTGACAGCATCCAGAGGCCTCTGACCAGGCATTAAGAATCTATTACCCCCACAGATACCACGAGTACGTGGTTTCTGCTTCAATATAAAACAATTTGAAATATTTTCTATGTCCCTTCCCACCTCCTTCATGTGGAACTCCTTCACCTCGCACAGCTTTTCACCTGTCTGTTCATCAAGTTTCTACTTCCAGCAATAAAAGGTCTTAGAGCTGACTTAAATTACATTGCCAGGGCAGTTGTACTGCTCTGAATCAGCTGAGTGCTTCATGTCTCCACTTCCTTTGAAAATAATTCACCTCACCAGCCCTTTCACCACAGCAGTCCACACAGGCTGGTGGCTCTGATGGGTTTCCCAGGAAGGGGCATCCTTAGACAAGTCCCAGAAGATGACTGCCTTTTCCAGCCAGAGTCCAAATTGCACACAGTTTCCTCCTCTAGCTGTACTGCACTATTAGAAATTAGTTGCACTTTCTTTCTTTGTCTGCTCTGACAGACAATTCTGCAGAAATTTTTGTTCTTCTCCCTCAGAGGGTTCTAGCTCCAGCCCACCAATACACTGAAGAGGACTGGGAAGTAGGAGCAGCAATTGGTCTTTGTCCTCAGGAGACTGTTTCTAATTGTGGAACATGGGTTGGTGCTGTTACGGTGAGTTATGTCCCCGCTGCAGTGCAGGAAAGGACATTTCTGGGCCAGAAGAAAAGCAGGATGAACTCAGATGTTTTACAGGCTTGGTGGATTCAGCAAGAGCAAAAACACATGCACCGCGTGGAAGAGACCGCGTGATGCTGGGTCCAGAGGACGCTCTCCAACGGGAAGGCACAGGTTGATGATAAGCTGTTTTCTGCCAGGCTGGTGCACTGAATAAGGGTGCTATTTTGCTCTCGCAAGCAGCCAATCTGAACAGTGGGTAGCTCATGATCAGCTTGAACGACTGAAACCAAATCATGTTACAAAGCATTTCATCTTCTGTCCAATACATGTCTCATAAATTTGAGGCAGGGGATTCATAAGCTACCCATTGCTTGTGAAGTATCTTCCACAAATATTCCCTTGGACCACCTCCAGGGGAAAGAACTCTCTTTTTCAATTCTGTCTGTTAACTCCTTCAGAAACCTACAAATGGCATCTGGAGAGTTCGTATGCAGAAAACTATAACAACCCTTTGCTTTACAGGTGTAACCCCAAAATTTCAAAGGGCTTTCTCCTCTGGGGGGTCGCTAAAACTCCCTCTGTTCCCAGACAGGGCTCTGTGGATCATGCAGTAAGATTCATACTGGTGCCTGCAGCTGCAGGACCAAGGGTGAAGGCTGGGCTGAGATGCAACCCCTGAGGAATGTGGGGAGGTTCCCGGCAAGGGTCCCACCATGGCTCTTTCCCTGGTGTCTGCCCCACATCAGAGCTGCCCTGGAGCACCGCTGGACAAGCCCTGAGGAGGAGCAGGGGAAAGCAGCTGCAGAAAAAAGTGTGAGGAGGAAAAAGCTACTGTTTGGTTTCTCTTTAAGAGAAAGCACAAGCAAGATAGGAAACACTTGATTTGCCTATTCATGTTTCTAATTTTCATTATGGAAAGACAGGGCATATTGATAGCGCTGGAAAATCCATCACAGACCAAAATCACCCAAACTCCCCTTGTCCTTTATTTTTGCCTTTTCTGCACTCACAGAGGGGGTGGAAGTTGATCGTGGGGGAGGGCCCTCATCTGCACTATACTGATTTGCAGAGGCAGTCATCCAAAAATAATATTCTGGGTTGAGTTCCTGGAGAAGGACGTTGGGGTTTTGTGGTGGGGAAAAGCTGGCAACCTTGACTCTGATCTGTAAAAATCTTCCTTCACCCCTTACACGTTTATTGGCTTGTTTTCACACCTTGCCCTCTTTGAAGGATTATATACAGTAACGCGATGCTGTCTGGAGCTTCAGATTTTTCAAGGGTGCATTCAAGCTTGAAGCAACCCCTTGCCCCCCAAAAAAATAATAAAAAAAGATCAGATCTGCCTTGATTGCCTTCCTAAATTTTCCCTGCCTTTTTGTTTTTGAAAGAACTGTGCCACTTACGTGTGTTCTAACATATCCCTCTTAACTCAACAAAAATGCCATATCTAAAGCTTTAACTGCCATATGTCCTATATAGACATATGAAGCATATTTCTTTTTTATTCATATTTTATTGGAAGTCTTACAAAGCATACAGAACAGATGCCAGTACATCAAATTCATCATGCCGAGCCTTGATTATACCGACCCCGAAGCCCCAACACTGCCATACAATCCTTCCTTTCAGGAAATAAAAGCCAAAGACCAGTTTTCCCGCAGGACCACTTGTGGGTATAAGCTGAAGCCCTTATTACCGGAGGTTCCTTGGATACGATTTAAAGTTTGAAAGTTCCTCATATAGCTGTTCACTCATCATAAGGTACCTCTCAAAGTCTAGGCATGCTGCTAAAAGTAGGAACACCCGTCCAAAACTAGGGAAGCGCTCAGCCAAATATCTGCTTCCAGCTTAGTAGCAGCAGCCTTCTCTTTTTCTCTGAGTGAGAGTGCAGCAAATGAGGAGAGAGATGAGCGCAACATCCCAAATATCCACTGCCAGAAGCTGCTACTACGTGCGAGGAAATGTCTCTATAGTCACAGTGAAACAGGGTTGTCACCTGAACCAATCTATGTGGCGAGAAGGCGATAAAATAGTTCCCTGAGAGCTTGATGTGCTATGTCATGACAAAATAGCAATTAAAAATAAATGAGTAGAGCAGATTCTCACTGGCCTGACATTTCCTCCTATAGTTTGTGGTGTAAATCAAAGCAGGCATGACATCCTCCGAAATTTTAGATTTATTTACACGTGTTTGGGCTGACCATGTTTACTCACTCGGGGTTTCACTCCACCACTTGTTAATGCATTTGGCATGCTCTCATGTAAATACATCTAGGATTTCAAAGGAAGGTCATTCTCTATTCCCCCCTCCATGCAGAGGGAACATGCCAGAACTATGCTGAGGATATGGAATGAGATCACTCGAGATCAGAGTCGCCATGGGTGGGTAACGATGAGGTTACCCCTATGGTGTGCATAGATGTATTCCAAACCCTCATCATAGTTATGATATATTCACAGGAACACAACAAACCCATCTTTGAAACTGTTCCTTGATTTTAACTCTACTTGCTGCTTTATGGAAGCCACTACTGCGATGATTTTCTGCTGATGTAATGCTAAATGGCAGCAAATGCGGGGAAAAAGGTGGTGGGGGGGATGGAGGAATATAGAAAAGAGAATGCAAGGAAAGGATGGTGGAGGAAAACGATAGAAAACTAGGACTCCACCCTAGTTTGAGGATGTGACTTCAGAACAATTCTAAATCTCTGTTTATAAATCACTATTAGGAGTCAGCTGTGCGTGTAGATCCTAATACTTACATGACTAACCAGGTCAGGGGAGACTCTCTCATCAGCTTCATTGCAATCAGAATCAGACCCTGTCAAGCCCCGTGCTCCTTTTTTGTTATCTAGAGCTTTTCGGTCGAACAAGAGCTTCTTGAAGCTCAGCCAAGCACTGGAAGTTGCAAAAATTTCAGTTTCTTGACCAAAAAAGGATTCAGTGTTACACACGAGAGGAGATGCCTCTATCAATCATGAAATGCCTTCACCAATTCACTTCCTTCGTGAGTCCAGGCAATTGCACTGGTCCTTGCTGAGGCAATACCCTGCAATGCATAAACATCGGTTCTGATCCCATCTGACATGTCTTTTTTCATATTTACTCTGTGCTGTTGTGGGAATAAAGTCTATGTTGGCTTTTAGCTTTATTTTTTAAACTTTATGGTAAAGAGTTTTGAATTTATTTTACTTAGAATAGAATTTTTCTTTCTTTTAAATACATCTGGCTAGTTGGCATAAAATATAACTATAGCTGGCTGAATCCCTAGAGTTTAAAGGAATGCTTCTGGTCACAGGGGATTTAGCTCAAAATTTATTTCAGGATTATGCACTCAAGGATTAAGGCAAAATAAAATCCATGCAACACTTACTATTTTATATTTAAAATTTAGAAACTGCTTTGAAAAACCCAGCCAGCAAAAATATATTTTTTAAATTGTTAAAGATGATTGTTAATCTTTCAAGTTTTACTGCTGAAGTTATCTTTGTAGAAACTGTACGTATCTGTGAAATGCCTGTTTGCATAAAATGTCAGGATTTGTTGAAGTCATACTTCAAATGGTTTTTTTCTGTTTTTTATTTCTTTTGAAGAATGCTCCACATTGATATCCCTAACTCTTCTTCTGTACTTCGGATGGGATTTCTGAAACCACTTCATGTTGTGTCTAACTCTAGCCCTGTTCAATCCCAGTGGTAGCTTAAACGGGAGCAGAATTAGGTCATCATAAAAGACTTCTGAACATTTGATCCCTACTATTACTTCATTTAGGCTCTGATGAATTGTCTTTGCCAGGTAATGAACACTCTTGAGAATACAGATTTTCAGGTCTCAAGAAGAATGCAAGAGGGAACTTAGGTGTTTGGGTTGACAAAAGCTCAGAGACACTGAGCTTTTACCCAGGCTTTGGTGTGAGAGACCAGCAGGAGGAGAGAAGCCTGGTGAACAGCTCGCGTGACAGGTCGTGAGGCTGTAACTCCGCTGAGACCAGCATTGTTTTTTTCAGTGAAGCTATGGCAGCTGAGCTGCTTACGTCTAGCTCAAAACAAATCACTCGGTAAACTCTACAGAGGTTATGTTATTCAACAGCAGCTGGTACATTTTGCCATCCTGATGGTCCTCAGGAGGAACTCCTACAGAGGTCAGCGGAAAGCCTGTCACTGACTTCAGTGGTTCAGGGAGAGCAGGCTTTCCATGCTATGACAAACTTCAAAGTCGCCCTGTTCCATCTTCCACATCCTTCTTCCCCTTCTGTGTACAGCCAGCTCCACAGCCAACCCAAAAACCCCAGCCATACAGTCCCCAGCAGAAGCACCACCATCTGTGCACACTTCAACGAGTCGTCTCTAACACGGCAATGCAAAGTGGACAGAATGTTTTTCATCTCAAGGAACTAAACAACAATAGATCAATAGAATAGATCAATATTAGGTCAACAAAAGTTTATAAGCAGGTTACTGATAAGCAAAACCACAAATGTGAAAAGCAGCCTGTTTCCTGGTTTCCAGCGTAACACCATTTTCCCTCCACCACATTCAGCTCCAAATATTACCTGCCAGCCTCCCTTCACCCAGCTCCCACTAGAGCTGACCACAGCAAAACTAACATGTCTCGTGACCTTATTGCCAGGTGCCGATTCAGATGAATTAAATTTTTGCATGAAACTACCCAGCTCAGATAAGGGGCACTTAGCCCCTTAGCTCTTGGAAAGCCAAACAGCAGTGCTGAGAGGGATAGCAAAAACTTCCAGCAACTAGCAAAAACAGGAGAAGCTCAGAGAAATACATCACACCGATGAACAGTGTGAGACTTGACAAAACTGTATTTAAATGGTAGTGAGAAGGAGCCGTGGTGGCACATTCAGCTCTTTGCTTCCCTTTTGGAACCAGCATTCTATAAATTTTTTTTCTCATCTTTAGCTAAAGTTTGATTAAAACTCGTTTTAACCAAGCACATTCACTCACCCACAGCTTCATGACACAGTAGTTGAGTTTGAAAAGCACGAGTGGTTTTGCACAGGGTTTGTGGATATATCTGCCAGGGGGAGGAAAAATTATTTTTAGACATATCCTGATGCATCATGGTGTTTATGTAGAAAATTTAAAAACAGTTGGTCAGAGAAAATTTGACTTTTACCATGTTAGCACATGAGTGAGAGCTGACTCACATTTTTATTATCTGAGTGGGTCTCATCTACTGGAACCATCATTTCCAGTAGTCATATCTTACACTTCTCACATCATCAGTTCTTCCTCTGCCTGTCTCTCCCACACATATTTCAATTTTCAAGTATCAAGAATGAGGGAAGTGGGAACACCATATTCATTCCAGTATGCAAAATAAGCTACTATTTTGGGGTTAAAATCTGAAAAGCAGTTGCAGGTTATAGATTCTAGTCAGTTAGCATCTCCCAACTGCTTTGTGCAAAGGTGCTGTGGAAGACACAAAGAGAAGCCCCAGCAAGCAAAGGCTGCCATGTTTTTACCAGAGAAGTCTTTGCTAAACTATTCCAAATAAAGTAAACTATGAGTGATCTTTAAGAGACAAATTTCTTTTCATTGAGAACTTTTCACGTGAACATTAATATACCTGAGAGTTTTGTTGCATGAGACAAGTAATCACAGAATCATAAACCTGGAAGACATCCGAAGACATCATGCAATGCACACTCTCACCCTGGGACAAGACCAGACCTAAATTTGTCAGTACTTCAAAACCTTTATCTAGCCTCTCTCATTCTCAATGATGGAAATGACACCATTTTCCCAGGCATTCCTGTCCCAGTGATTCACTATTCTTACTATTAATTTCTGTTTCTAATGTCTATTTAAAC
>VYZW01049171.1:694-11406 GCA_013401315.1 Balaeniceps rex
TACTGTACAAGTGTAAAAGCAATGTTAGAAACATTACCTATATAAGTACTGTGAGAAATACTTTTTCTATTTTAAATGCTAGTAAGTAATATTGAATAGCGTTTTTACTTAACGAGTGCAAGTGGCCTCTGAATTACTATTTTATTCTCTATAAGTAAGTTGTCCCATTATGATGACTGTAATCTTTTTCTCATTTGTTTTTTACTGCTTGCCTTTTCTAGGAAGTAGAGGTTGGTATACATCTTCTGTCTTTCATGATTCTGTCAGTTTTTCATGTATACATTGATTCCTTACGTTTTACTAAATGTAGGTTGTTTCTCCCTCTCCAGGATGATTATTTTCGTACATGGAGTCCGGGTAAACCATTTGATCAAGGTAAGATTCTGCTACTAGTTACTTGTGTGGGATAAAATTTAAGTATTTATAATTGTGTGTGGTAGAATACCTACAGAATTCTGTGAATTTTGTGTCATTTTCTCCCTCTTGGAATGATTGATTTAGAGGGCCAGAAATTCAGCCTAATCATCATTTTATGTCTGTGATTTTTGCGAACTTATTGATTAGAGACAGAGACGGGAACATTAGGAACCTCCAAAGCAGCTTAAAGTTTCCCTCATATAAACAAGTTCATGGGGTTTGGGAGGTTTGGTTTTGTTTTATTTAGGCATTTAAGTTAAGCACTGTTGCGTTTTCAGTAGGACATTTGAAGAAAAAATGATATTTATCTTTTGCAGTTAAAAAAATTCATTAAAATGTTGACAGTCTCTGTATATCTGGCTGATAAAAGATCTAGAAAAACAATTCTGGAAGTCTCTGTCATGTTCAAGTGATCTGTCTTGAGGCAAAACACAGATGGAACTTTGAGAAAGCTACAGTACAACAATTTCAGCCTTGAGCAAATGTAGCAAATTTTCACATTAAATATTCCCTCCCCAGGCATTGGAACTTAATACTTACTGTCAATATAATCCACTTCATGTATGTTGTTTCAAAGTATATGACTACCGTTGTGAAACTACTGAGAATCTTGATGCATTTTTTTTTTTTTAATTGCTACAAGGAGCACTCCAGAGACTCTGCCTTTTCTGATAATATCAATGGCATAAATGCAATGAAGAAACACTGTAGGGGCTTGTACACGAGAGACTGAGATAAAAGTATTTTGCAAAAATAATGTTTATTCAATTTAAATAACTTTCTCCATAATGGATACAGACTTTTTAGGGAGATTTATAATGAATTGTATTTTATTACAACCACATCTCTTAGAGATGGACTTTCCACCATGTTCTATGCCTTTGTCACTTTAGTTCAGGATTACTATAGTAAGCCTGTGAAAGGAAACACCTTAGTTTCTTAAATGAATGCACCTGGCTTGTTTTGCCAGTTTGTGGGAGAGAGGAGTAGAGGGAAGGGAAAAAAGTCACATTTATGTTATCACTACTCTGTGAATTGTGGTGATTTTCTTCTGATTTGGTGGAAATTTGTAAATGTTAATTTAGATCCATGGCAGCCTGAATATTTTAGAACCTGAAATTTCACAGACCATGTGTCTCTCGTCATTATATACTAATACATTAGGAAAAAGTACTTGACTTTAGTCTTCTGACTCCTCAGAGAAAAAGATTCCTTTCTTTTGGTGACGTACCTCACCTAATAATCAGGCTTATCACTTTGCTACAAAGTGCCTTTAGTCTATTCCTTTTCTTCTTTGGTTTTTGATAGGGGGGCATGGTCTGCAAATACGTTTTTAGTATGAGAACTGGAATAGGTTATACTTTAATGACTTATTGGTGGCAAAATCTTTCATCAGAAGACATTGAATACGCTGTAAATTTTGCTGATGATTTTTTTTTTTGTTATAGCATACTTGATATGTTTTGGGTTGGTTTGTTGTTTTTTTTTCAATTGGCTGTTAGTTTTTGAGAAGCTATACTGGAATACTGTTTTTTCCACCAGACTTACACTATTACACACTCTGGTTTGTTCTATTACTCTGAGTTCTTTGGGGATCCTGATGCTAATGTTTGTAGAATATTTTTCTGAATTTACAAACAACCCAACTAAGAAAACATATTAAGATTATCTGTCCTACCTTGTTTGCAAAATGCGTTGTGTATTGGGTAGTGAATATTTTAAAAGTGTGCCTATAGAGTTCAACTTTCTATATTCACATCCTCGTTAACTGAAAGTTAACATTGGAGAGTGAAATGCATTTGCTGAGTATTTATCTACATTTTACTGTGTAACTTGTAACTGAAAAGCAAATAATGCTAGTTGGGAACACTTTTTAATAGTAAAAGGTACACTGAAGTTTTATTATTAAAAAATGTTCCCAGTGTCTTAATTTGTCAATCTATCATTTAAAGAATATCAGGTACTTTTACCTGCCAGTGCACTGCTTTTCAGTTTTCCTGCAACAACTGCTATAGTCTTTGCATTGAATTGAGCAATGATACTGACTTGAGCTGTATGTCAAAAGATACAGAGTTTCTCAAGAATTAGACGTTTTGTAGACTCTGATTGACATACAGATATTCTTTATTAATCAGAGACTTGCATGCTTTTGTTGTTTTTCTGAAAGTCTGTAAATGACATTACTGACTAGATCTGGGAGATATACTAAAAGATAGAAGGAGGTTTCCTAGTCAATATCTTGGTCTCCATGTTGTCAGAATTGGCTTCCTCTTACTTCTGGGTATAATGGGAAATGATTTTTTGAAACAGCAAAATATTTCTGAGAATAAAATATAACTATGGATATACCGTGTACGTTCATACGTTCAAGTCTCTCTCATCAGATGGCAAAAGTGATCATGGGTGATATTTTGTGGGAAGAGCCATTTGTACTTTAAAAGTATGGCAACCTTGCAAATGTCAGTTCCTTAGGAGTGAATGTAATGTTCGTGATTTACTGAAGAAATCAAGTCTTTCATGATTCGCTATGTTTGCCAATAAAAGACATGCAGCAGTGACAATCTCAGCATATCTTTTTTTCCTCGTATTATTTAATGAGATAGGAAAAAGTGAGAGTTGGTAGACTATAAAAACCGGATTTTAGGTGTATCTTCTGATAGTCTCTGTGTCATTCCAGGGCTGTGCCATAAGCGCTGCACCAGCGCCATTCCACTCCAGTTGTGTACCACTTCACTACTAAGTTTAAAACTAATAAGGTTTAACTATTAATTAGCTTTTTCACCTCAGTATCCATGCATGTAGACTTATGGGTTTTTAATGATTTTTTTTTTTTTTCTGTTACCAAAGTGAACTATTCAAAACAATAAATGGGGACATCACGAATGACTGGAGTCCTGTGATCTGTTGGGGCTTGTTGCAAGCCAAGCAATCTGTGTTAGAGAATCTTTACGAGGGTTTCCCCTTCAATCTTCTATTATTGCCATTCTGGTTTGTGCAGCAGCTACTCTCTCAAGTGAGATCATTCCATAAAAAAAAAATTCTCCCAAATGAAAACATGAAACTCCTAAGTGAAGACAAATTTTTAAATTCAGTTAGAGAAAAACTTGCAGTAAGAGACTAAAATTGCTCACTAAAGATGATGTTTAAACAGGAACAGTAACAACTTCCTATGTCTGTTGTGTTAAAGTTTGTAATAATACTGCTGAAGATACACGCAGATAAACTCTTTGAGGACAAAAATAAATAATATCCTTAATTTATCCCTATCAGTGTTTTATTTCTTTTCATTTTATTTGTTTTATCAATATTTGGCTTTTCAGAAACTTACCTATAGATCTGTGAAAGTATGGAATAAGCAAGGAATCTTTTTGGCATTAAAAGATCTGAAGTCCGGGTCTACTAGACAGGATATTTTTTTCTATTTTCTATGAAAAAAATGGATTATAGGAATTACTAGTGCTTTTACAGAATTTTTTTTTTTCTTTGCTGATTTAAATTATAGCAACTTTAGATGATGAATTTACAAGTAGATATTTGGAATTTTTAAAACATATATATGAACAAAATATGAAGACCTTTAAACTGCATAAACCCTAGCTGACTACATGTAATAGAGGTGGTGGTGGAATATTTAGCTTTGTTGTCTGTGTTTTCAAATTTTTAGTTGTCATTTAAAAAAATACTCAATCTCTGTTACACCTCTTTGTCTTTTAGGCTGTGGTGTAGGTACTTGGCACACATGTAACTCCTTGTCAATATCATTAGTAGTCATGCAGATGGGTTCTTATTATTTACATTTATTATTTTGTGTATCCATATTCTGCTCAAAATCAGCAATATATGGGGACCTTTTTCAAATTATTTTTAGCCAACACCCATATTAATTTGCAGGTAGTATTTTTGAGGAACCAGTGCTTGCCATATAGGCGTATCTTGGAGGTCTACATATAGTTATTATCTTCCGAAGACTTATATGACTATTAAAGCCTTTTCTAAGATTTTCATAGATTTACTGTATATGGATAACATATATTTTTTTCAAAATGCATCCTTAATCTGAACCCAAATCTTAATGCTAATATTTTGCTGTAATATTTGAAAAGTCTGTGGTTCAGGGAATCAGTAGTTGTGCATATGATAATAAAATGAGTGTCTTAGTAGTGTCTTAATTCACTCTTCTATACTTTGGTGTATTTTGAAAGTCATTCTTATGTTAATATGATTAAGTATGTCAAAATTGCTCAGACAGATAGATCAGTGTAATTCTGTTGGTATTAATAAGAGTGGTTATATGGAAATATATGCCCAAGCATTCCAGGAGGTTAGCTCTTACTATGAAAGTGTAGAGTGATATTTACTCCTGGGCTGCAAAATATGTTATTTTAAAAGATGGAAAAATATTATGACTTGCATTGCAATCCACCAATGCCACTCCTTAAAGCAACATCTGACATTTGTCCAAAGAGTACTTGTTCCCATTGAGTGCTCTTTTGCTTATATACATATGTCGTCGTTTAGCCCCAGTTGGCAACCAAGCACCACACAGCTGCTCGCTCNGAGCAGTGATCGCTGCCCCCCTGCCAACTCCCCCCAGTTTATATACTGAGCATGACGTCATATGGTATGGAATAGCCCTTTGGTCAGTTTGGGTCAGCTGTCCTGGCTGTGCTCCCTCCCAGTTTCTTGTGCACCTGGCAGAGCATGGGAAGCTGAGAAAAAAGAAGGTCCTTGACTAGTGTAAGCACTACTTGGCAACAGCTAAAACATCAGTGTGTTATCAGCATTCTTCTCATCCTAAATCCAAAACACAGCACTATGCCAGCTACTAGGAAGAAAATTAACTCTATCCTAGCTGAAACCAGGACAACCTAGAAGATAGAAAAATGTATTTAAGTAAATTTTTTGACTGTATATGATATACACACACACATATAAAACTGTTTATGTATTTCTATAAATATCACAATGTAAATTCTTAATAAACAATCATGTGGGGCAGGTATTATTCTTGGAATGAATCTTAATGTTGTATTAATCATACTTAGTTACTGCTAAAAGGCAAGTTTTGTCCTACCAGCAGTTAGGATGTTTTGTGTTTTGGACTATTCAAAGTTGAATATTTTAGTAGCTATAATGTATGTTTTATCGATGTTTTCTCAAATGAAAAAAAAATCAACAATACTTGCTAACATGTTTTCTTCATATACCACTTTTACATCAGATAAAAATATACAGGATACTTTTGGTAAATTTTATTTTTAGACTACAGATGGTAGCAGAGCTTGGAGGGTGTAGCTATTGAATAAAATTGCATACACAAAGACATTGTAATTTTTTAAAGTGCAAAGGATGTTTTCCTTTGCTCAATAGAAATACCTTGGAGGAACAGTGGAGTATTTTCATGTAATGGAAAAAATATGAACTGACATTTCCATGGAGGATGAACACCCTTAAGGTATAGCTGGCTTGTAGATATATTTATAACACTTCTTGTAGACCATTCCACTAAATTATTTTTGGCTTTTATGGTATCAGGTTATATTAGGTGTCTGTTTACAGCAGAAATATTGTAGTACCATTTTACAGGAGAAATTGAAATTGTTTCAGAATGTAACACATATTTTAGTTGAGTCTTTGCCTTTTAGCTCTTTATGTTTCATCTACCTAGTTCTGTAATAACTTGGGTAACTAAGGATATGCAAATACATGCAAACACATATCTATAATTTGTGAATATATTTCTCTAATGTGAACTGAAACCATTTAGAGTCATATTCAATAAAATAATTTGATTCACTCATTTGCAAGCCCTGGGAAGTCATAAGGGAGTTTAATGAAGATCCATTAGTTGAAGACTGTGAAAACAGTCATGTAGATTTAACTTTGCTACATTTGATATATGCACTCATGATCTAGTTTTTATAGCAAAACTATTGATGTTTTAAAACTGGCAATATGTATCCATCAGTCAAGACAAATTGCAGTACTTTGCAATTAAAATGCATCACATATCACTTTAAATATAGTTTAGTCTTAACAGTAAATAAGCGTGACATATTTTTAACATCTTTTCAGTTTTGTTCTTTTTGAAATTCATAGTGTCCTCCTACAAAGACACCATTTCTTTATCTGCGCCAACATTTTAATCTGGTGAACAGGTTCCAGCTTCAGCTATTTAGGTATGTTTAGGGAATCCTGTTCACCAAGAAAATACACCAAATCCTGTGTTAAACAGATTCCCACTGCTTTTTATTACTTTCAGCCAGCCCTTGCCTGAAAAGATCTTTCACAGATGTCCGAAGAATGCTTTAATGGTGCTTTTTCTTCATTATTGGATGCTGTGCTTTAGTGGTTCTTTATTATTTCTCTTATATAAATTTCTCTACTGTGGTAACACCATGAAACTGCCTTGTCCTATACGGTTCACAGTCTTGGCTCCTAACTCCGGTTCACTGGGTAGTACACATCTGTTTTTCTAGTTGTGGATCTCAAATTGTTTCAGTATTTATTTCTGTAGAATCATTGAATTGATTCTAAATTCTTACAGCTATTTTAAGAAAGGCTATATAAAGGATTTTTAGTGAGGCTAAACCCAGCCCGTAATACGAGATTTTGCTTGCCTTCAGTAGCAGTTTAACCCCTCGTTCCTGCTCCCCTGCCACCCTTGCTTTATGCCCTGCTGTTAGGTCTGTAGATTCACCAAATCTTGAATTGTCATAAGATAAATTAAAGCGTTTTTTTTTGTTTGTTTGTTTTTAACCTGGCTAAATCACAGATTCAGTTAGCCATTCAGACCCATAAATAGTTATGTCACAAAAATGGAAATGTGGCACAGGGCTACAGTAAATGTAAATTTTTTTTTTTTTTTAAGTGCTTTAAATAAGAATAGAAAAGAAAGGAAGCATATACTTTGGCAACATTTAATCTGCTTTTATATACTACATAATATGCAATTAAATATATTCAGGCTTTGGTTTTTATTTAGCTAGGTATCATTTTAAATGAGACTTTCTCCCTGTAAGTCATTTCCAAGTCACAGGTTTTAGACTGACATTTCATTCATAAAAATATGTTCATGGATGGAAACAAATGGATTGCCTCATATAATGAAACATATGCTGTGAGATGGATAGGTATGCCCTTAAAAATTTCAAAACAGGACTTAGCCAAAACTGCAAAAAATATCTGTAGGTCAGATAAGACATGAATATTGGTACTATAAAAAATATTTGTAGTAGGAATAAACCCAGGTTTTTAGTAAAATGCTCACTGGTATCCATTAGACACTTAGCTGTATTTATCTGGTAATATAAAAAATTGCTAAGCTATCAAATTGTTATATTGAGTCAAGGTGCCTTTTGGAGGAAAAGGCCAGGTTTGGCTGTGGAGTGCTCTCTCTGAAGTATTGCGTGCTCTGCCACTCTGAAGTCACCTCGCTTGACTTCTTATCTCCAGTGTTCCTTCTGAGCTACTCTCCACTCCATCCTGTACACATACAGGGAATACACAACTTCTTCCTTTTCTATGCTATGCCAGGTGTTGATAGCTATGAGTCAGGACACAGGTGCATACTCAAAAGTGACTGAAATTGTAGATTTCTTTATTACAAGCTAGTATCTGCAGAACACCTGTAGTTCTGCCTGTATTTCCAAACTACAGGGTTCTCTCAATCTGGAGACCAGAAGTGTTACATGCAAACATGAATCTAATGATCCAAGAGAAACCCTGGAAGGAACGTTACAAACTAAATTTTTAATGGAGTAGGTCCAATTTCTTTATATTTGTAATTTTACAGAAGATAAATTCTTATGTTTTGGTTTTTCTTTTTTTTCTAATGGCTACTTAAATCTACTTGGAACTTTTACAGGTTTGGTATATTTGTGGTTGTTAGCTTGTAACAGTGAAATATACTTAAATACTAGAAAACTGAAGCATTTGAGGTTTCCCTTTAATTTCAGTACTTTAAACTCAAAGAACTTTTCATAGATGGTTTGTCTGAGCCAGGATGTATACAAAAGCTTAACTGACTCAAAAATTAATGTGCTCTGTATATTGTGATGCAAGATATGATTTCAACTTTTGTGACTTCTTTACAGAATGTATTTTATGTGGAGATCTTCATTCAGTTTTATCACAAGTACATTTCCTGATTATTTTTGTTATGCTAGGCTTCTTTAAAATACATATATATGTATATTGCTGATGTATGAGATACTTTATATGAACAGTCTACTGGATTCTGTTTTAGTTGGTTTAAAAAGTTTAAAAGCTGAAGTGGATTACAGTAAAAAAAAAAAAGATTAAAATGCCCTCTTTATTTTAACATAAAAATATGTAATTAAATACAGAAATTGACCAGTTCTCCAAGAGACTGGAATAATTAAAATACATCTTATAGCATGTTGTTTTGCAAGAGTAATCATCTTGACATGTGAGATCATAGGTGGGAGAAGTTTCAGGAAGATGCCTTTCTGCTCTTATAGGTATGCAGATGTTTCTTTCCCCTGATTGTCCCCTGATTTAGTGTATTTAGCAAAAGCTAATATAATGCTTAGCTGTTTGCCAGTGATACATTACTATTGTGAGCTTTCAGGTAGTCTAAAAGTGTTAATTCTTTCTGCCAAGTCAATGAACTGGACATTGTGATTTTAAAAAAAAGTGCTTCACTAAAGCTGCTGAAATCATAAAGGATGCCAGCCAAGTATGCACCTACATTTCTACTAGTCATAGCTTGTTTGGATATTTTTGCAGAATATTTGAGAATTTCTTCTTATATATAGAAGAAACTGAATGTAATTATCTTAATTTTGTTGTCAGTTACACCAGTCTGAGTCCAAAGTAACTGTTCTTTGGCAATTTAAATAAATAGGATCTTTTCTGAATTTGCACAGATATAAGTAAGGGTGGCATTTGACTTTTACTTTGTGGACTTTCTCATTTACATCAACTTTTGAGCTATGGGTAAGCTATTCTCTTGTAAACTTTCAAGGAATGCCCAAAAGAGAGAACACAAAATTATGGGAATGTTTTTGAAGCAGAGCTCACGGATATTTGTGAGGGGGAGAATTTCTTATAATTTAGAAATTACGAAACCATTACTGCTAACCATTGAAAAAAGGAAAATGCAGGTACTTCAGGCTGTGGGCCTGGGCAAAGATTGTCAAAGGTAACTAGGGATTTTGGGGTGCCTTACCTCTTGAGGGCCAAAAGAGTGTGTGTGGTTTTTGTTTTGGTTTGGTTTTATTTCTGGTGGGGGTCTTTTTGTTTTGTTTTTTAAATGGTGCTACTAATCATAGGAGTAAACTGCTCAAATGTCTTATGAAAGTCTGAAGGTAAGCACCCAATGTTTCAGAACTTTGGAGTCAGCAATTGCTCTTAAAATCTCAATAGGAAAGTTTTAGATTTCCTGTTTCCCCCACTCACCCAGCCGTGCTCACACCCTTGCCTGAAACCTGCCTAAATAAGTAGGATTAAGTATAACCTTTGTTCAGATAAAAACTCTGTTAGGAAAACTACAGCCTATGGTAGTGTAGTATCTGTTAATTTCTAAAGATCAAGTGAGAGTTTAATAGTAAAGATACCAAAGCATTTAATCAGTATATGAAAAGTTGCAACATCTCTGTTTCATAGATGAGATATCTAATGCACATTGGTTACTGCAATGCTGAAAGATGGTGGAGTGCATCAGTGGATGTTGCTAAGCACACTGTTTGAATTTGAGATGAAGTGTGTAGGCCAGAAATGTGGAACTTGGGCAAAAGTTGTCCCAAGAGATTTAATTTTTGATTATTTTAGAGATTTAGAGAATAGAAAGATGTTTAGAAGACAATCAGGAGATCCTTAAATGATATACCAGTTATTCGGAAATCAGCAGTACAATACTCTCTTAAGTATGATTATTTAAACAGTTATGTTTAAAAAAAAAAAATTGGGGGACAGATGCTTACTAGCTGTTTTACACACATTTAGTCATGCAGGTACACACACCCACACAGACATGTTTTTGTGATATAAGTTATCTGTCCTAGCTGTTCATCCTGGAATCTGCCCACTTGAAAAACTTGCTCACCCCTCATACCATGTTGTTGAAGTTACTGACAGTAAAGTTTCTCAGTTGGAGACTACAATAGAAAAGAAGCTGTTGATGGAATGTGTACTGTGCAGTTTCCCTTCTCCAGGACACAAATACCTACTTTTCTGTGAGCTAGAATGCGGGGCTGGATTAGGACGTATAAATAATTATGGGACCTGATGACATACATCCCAGAGTCCTGAAGGAGTTGGCTGATGTAGTT
>VYZW01049182.1:0-18294 GCA_013401315.1 Balaeniceps rex
CGTGTGCAGCGGACGGGGGGAGGCGGGCGGGGAGATGGCGGCGGCCGGCGGCGGGCAGCGCGTCCCTCTCCGGGGCGGGCAGAAGGGCTGCGGCCGCAGTCACGGCTCTGTCATGTCATGGTGTACCCAGGGGGCGCGGGGAGAAGGGGTCTGCCCGCTCCCCCGGCGGGCGGGAGGGAGGGCCGAGGGTAGGACTGAGGCGAGCTGGGACCGGCTCGGCCACGGGGAGGTAAAATGGCTGCCCTGAGGGCACAGGGAGCTGAATCCAGGCGTGGGTCCACTGCTCAGCCATGCGAGCATCCTGCTTATGTATCCCCTTCAGCAGAGCATGAAAATTAAGTTTTAGGCCTGCTGGGTTTTGTTGGGTTTTTTTTTCCCCCTCTAACACACTGCTCTCCTATTTCTGAACACTATATTGTGGTTCTTCAGGGCTCTTGCATCAGACTAATCTCATCGTCTGCTCTGGAAGGACCTACTTTGTAGTCTGGGCACGATGACTTTGGACAGAACAAACCTTAAGAATGTACTTGACTTGTGTCTACGTAAGTTAATAAAAGCGGAGGAACAAAAAAGCATTTGAGATTGTGGCAAAGTGGCATCTCAAGCGGACGCGTTTATGAAAACATCGTCTCCTGAGGGCTACGTGCTCCTGCAGAAGCGTGTGCTATGCAGTGCTTAACGTAGAGTTAATGAGAAATGCATACAAAAGAGGGCAGAAAGGGATTTCCTGGGGAAGAAGCAAGAAAACAATGTGCAACTATGTTACGAGATTATAATTTAAATAAAGTTACTTTAAACCACCAGTGTAGTAGTCTAGTTTGTCACAAAGCCCTGAAAGATGCGTGAAGGCAGTAAATGTAGCTTCGGATAGACAAAGCGCTTCACCGTGCCCCAAACCCTTGGAGCACGGCAGCGCTCCCCTGCTGGGTGCCACCTCGCCCTAACCCAACGCGACTCGTTCCTCTGCTTGGCGTTCGGGTTGCAAATTGCTTTGGAAGTGAGAATTTTTTTGTATCATCCACACGATATAACAGGCGTGGGAGGGGTAGTTCTGAAAATGTTTGAGATGGTTGCACTTTTGCAATCTGGATGTCTCTCATTTATCCCTTGGTATCTTTCCTATCGGCAGAAGCGAGTCCATGCGGTGCCAGAAAGGTTGAGTCACTGTATGGGGTTAAAGTGGTGTCTGAGTGTGTAGAAAAACCCTTTAGGCTCCTAAGTTAATTAAGGGATTTTGAAAAATGTGTCATGCCTCTTTAGTAGAGCCTTGTCCTGCATACTTCATTTTTCACGCGTTAATTAAAAATGCATATTCCTCTAGAAAAACAGCAATCCTGGTGACTTACAGTTAGAAAAATATTTTCAGTATAACGTCATAACATGTTTGACTGTTACAAATGCCTTTCATTTTTCTCCCGCGTAGGTTAAAGTACAGTAATGTGCTCTGCTCGAGTGATTTTTAACATTGGTAATATCTATCTTAGATTGCAAGTGGTTGAAATAAAGACTGCTATTAATCACTGAAAGATGTTACGAGAAAGCCCTTCTTCAGAAGTGGTGGTTTGCAAAGTATAAACTGCCGAGTATCTAGGGATTTTCTACATCTTTAAAAGACTGTTCTGGTTTCACAGTCTGTTTGTAGCGGAACACGGACGGGCGAGACGGTGGCTGCAGTGCCTCTGCGGTTCCAGCGTTGATCTACGTGACTTTGGTGGGTGCTTTTGGGTAAATACCTTTTTTTGAACCAATTAATTGAGCACAATTTAACAAGCTAATTCAGTTATTTGCCAGCTCAGTAGAACTACTTGTTGCATTATTAAAAAAAAGAACAGCTCCCCTCCCCACAAAAAAACAAAGGGGTCTCAAAGACCCCGAATATGCTCTTCCCAGGTGTAGAGAAGGCTCCATCCTTTGCCAAGAAACGAGTCTTTATTTTCAAAAGCTTATTAAACTGCTGAAAGTTATTCTTAAAGGTATCATAAAATAATGGTAAGTCTGCCTGGTTTGCGAAAACCCTATTGCGTAATTTCTTTTGTGTGTGAATAATCCTCATAACTGCTTTAAATGACTGCCTTAATTACCTTAATGAAGTGTCTCTTTATAGAAATATTGCATGTTTTCTTCCTCACTACCTTTTTTTTAGCTCTGTGTTATCAGCGGAGCGCTTAAAACAGTTGGATAAGCTGCGGAACATATATTTGCTTTGTCAGAGTCGCTTTTGGCTTTCTGGCAAAACGTATATGTGGAGAATCATTAAACATTCATTGTGTAGAAAATAAACTACTGGGAAGAAAATGGCAAATAATCTTGCTAAAAAAAAAAAGGCCAACTACTGTAAGATGACAAGCTTTCATTCTCAAAATGAGAGTAATGAAAAACGGGGCTTTCAAACGGAGAATATTGATGAATAATGCAAATATTAACCGTGTAACCCAGTACGGGACGTGTCTCAGCGTGCTGAACTTATCCAGGTGGAGATAAGCCTGAGAACACTTTGTTACAGCCGCCCCTCGGTCTGCTTTAGGCCTTCTCACGTAGAGAAAGAAAATCAGCGACTTCGGTTTGGCCCATTCTGGCATTTTCACAGCCTGCCTTCCTCGCCCCTTCGTTCCCAGACCTCTTCCCCCGGCGTTAAAATGCACTCTCGCTCTTTGCAAAGAACCATCCTGATGCCACAGGTGGGTCTTTTTTTTTATGCAAAGATACTAAAATGCTTTGTAATGGGGTCACCGCTCATTTTTATTGATGACGAAACAGAGGCATGGGCAGCAAAGTGGTTTTCCCAAGAGGAGCTGGCAGGGCGAGGGGCAGAGCAGGGACCGCAGCCCGCGTCCGAGCCGGCTGGCTTGGGTTGCAATTCTGCGTGCTGGCTTTCGCCACCTTTACCGCCCGCCTGGCTCTGTGAGCGAGAACCTGTTTTTCCTAAATCGCAGGCAGCCTCCTTGGTACGGTGCGATCCAGCTGGGATTAGTCTTGACTAATCTTACTTTGTTGCACAATAACAGTTCATCAAAGCTCAGATTGTTTGGAAGAAAAGGGTCATTTTTAAAACGGCGTCTTAATGCTTTTGTGGAGAGCTGAGCTTTGAATTGTCCAAACTCGCCGTTTCCCTCCCATAACAGTCGTTCTGAATACGCTGCTTGAGTGGTTTCTTTTGGCCTTTCAACAGCAACACGAAACTGCGCAGACTGTGTCTTTGGAGCCTGAAATATAAAGCTGATGTTGTGGGGGCCTTCGATTTTCAATAGTGCCCCAATGTTGTCAAAGTTACTAATTTGCACGTAGAAAAAAGGTGCAGAAATACAGCCTGTGATTTTTTTCAGAGAAACTCTGAGTGCATTGATAAGACAAAGTGTGTGTAAGTTTAAAAATATTTCCCATAAAAGCGGATGGTGGCAGAGCTCGTTTTATTTATGTAGATTTATACGTAAGCAAAAAGATTTCGTATGCGCATGCTGTAGCACGTCTTGATGCAAAGGCAAAACACAGCACGCTTTGACAGTGTGAATTTTTCCTGAAAGCCAGCCTGAAAGGACACACACAGGTAGAGATTTAAAGAAGAAAAGCCAGCCAGAAGAGCAGGCTGCATCAGCTGGCATTTTCCGTAGGTAACACCACCTGAATTCAAATCACGCCTGGAAGGCATTGTGAAAATGCTCGGTGTTAGAAATTCGGAAACATTGCTTTTTTTTTCTTCATTAGAACAGCTGCACCATTACAGCTGTTAAGCACGATGTGCGCAGCAGAGCCGTGACCGCAAGGTCCCCGGAGCAGGCTGCTGAGGTCTTCGCGGGACCCTCTGGCGCAGCCTGGACCCATTCCCGCAGCCGTGGCAGCGCAGGACCACGAGCCACCTCGTCACCCCGGGCTGGTCTCCGGCAACCCGCCGGGCTGGCTGAAGGGCTGCAAGGAAGCAGAAATCTGGTTAAATCGCATGTGGTTGGTTGTCTTGCTAGTAGCAATTAAAGGTTAATTACTAAAAAAAAGTGAAAAAAAAATCAGTGTTTTTGATGTGATTTCTGCTGTCTTGTTTTTATGTTACTCTGATTTTCAGCGCCTGGTTTCACCTTTGATTCCCACGTGCCAGCGCCCCACGTCTGGGGTGGGGAGGGGAAGAGTCGGTGGTTAGTGCAGACTGAAAAGTTTAAATGGGCCCCCCAAACCTGTTCTAATGGATTTCTTTCCCTGGGAAAACATTTCTGTTCGTACAGGGCTCTGCGGGCTCCCTCTGCCCACTCGCCGTTGCTCCCTGCCTCCCGCTGTCGCTGGATATTGCAGCAGCCGGTTTCATTGCTCTTCCCTCTCCCTGCCCGGTGGGATGCTCCAAAGCCTGATGTGGACGGAGGAAAATGAATGCAAACTGCTAATGAAAATAAACCTGCTAAGGGCTATTCCTGCTAAGGAATAAATAAGCGGAGAGGAGCGTATCCGCGTGGGTTGCTCATTTCAGGAAGATCCCCGTGGTTAGGTGCAGACTGGCCGGCAAGGGTTTCCCCTGCAACCGCTCCTTCACTCCTTTTTCTTTTGCTATTTTTATTTCTCTGTGTATTTCAGGAGCTGCCTCCTTTCCCCTCGATGCCTTCCCACACCCCAGGCATGCGGTGTACGGCTGGCTGAGCTGTCTGCGCCGGGATCCGCCGCGGAGCCGCTGCCGTAGCGCACGCCGGTGGCACGGCATCAGCGCCGGGAGCTCACCGACCCCGCTCGGCACCTGCTTTTCCACCGCTTGTGCTTTGACTCGGAGCGAACGATGCCATCCTGATACGGAGAACTGAAATAGCGAGCGGTGACAAAGCACCGGGGAGGTAACGCCGAGCGAGCCAGCCCTTTGCAGCAAGAGCCCCGTGCCGCAGGGCTTATTAAATGGGCAGCATTTTGTACGTGTCCATCAGAGGTATCGATAGCTTCTGGTCAGGTATGTGGCATCTGCCACCTTCCCCACCAGGCAACCGCAGTGCCGTGGCACAGACATCGGCTGCCCTGCTACAGGCAGCGAGAGCTCTGCGTTTAGACATGGTGGTGGCCATGCCACCGAGCCTCAGGAGCGTGGGTAGAGCTGAATCTTTTTGTTCTCCAAAAATAACCCCGATTTGCTAGGCCTCGGTGGTTTTTAAAAGGCGGTTTCCCATTAGCTTTCCGTCAGAGAGCCGCTGGCAGCGCTGCCCATGTCCCCGCTCCCTCTGAAAAGAGACGACGGGATGTGGCCCCCGTGGCATCAACGTGGGTTTGCTGATTTTTTTAATACAAGGAAATAGAATGAGTGAGAAATGCATTAAAATTTGTTTCAAGCAGAATATTTTTAAACGCAGACAAAGTTTTAGGAACTGTTTCGTTGACGTGCGTAACTTTATGTAAACATTTGAGAAAGGCGAGGGATTGCGATAACCGCTTGAATACAAGAAGTCACGCAGACCAAGGCAGGGGTGACACTGAGCCATATATTTTTACTGTCTGAGCTCAACGAAAGGTAAACAAATGAAGAAAAATAAACTAGACGTTTACAAAAGGCCCGGGGTGGGAGCAGTTGCCAAGCTGCCGAGCAGTTTGCCGAGCCCAGCGCCCCGGCTAAAAGGTGCTGCTGAAAGGCTCGTGCCTGTTCCCGCTGGAAATCCTGTTTCCCAGCGTTTTATTATCCAGACATTCCCTGTTTAGGAAACCTCATGGTTCATATCCAAATCATTCTTAAGGAAGGTGAAAGGTGCAAAATCAGCTGCTTTTAAATTAGCAAGTTAAAATATGTAGTCAGAAATCAGGAGCGAAAACACCCTGGCTGTCTTCTACTGGCACTCTGCTGTGCGGGGCAAGGCGAAACCGAGACAGTTTCCATTTCTTGTATGGTACCTGACTTACCGGTACCGTGATAGCCCAACAAAATATGAAATCAAAGAAGAAACTGATTTTTTTTCTTCTTCCGAGTGTGCCTTTTGGGTGCAGTTGCTTGAGGATAGTAAATAAGAGTAGGAGATCATCGTAATGTAGAGGCAGCACCCAAGCACGAACATCAGATATTATTCTGATAGTTTCCCAGGAAGCACATTAACATTTTTACACTCTGAAATACCACACATGAGAAAGGAAGGATCAAAGGAGCAGCGAGCTTCGTGGGATGAGGAGGTCTGGGAGAGCTGGGCTGGCGAGGGCGGGGAGCCGCAGCACCAGTAAAAGCCGCGTTTCCTCCATGGGAACCAGTTAACCGTAAACCCAACGCTGTCGATCATGTTGTGGCGTATCAGAGGACTTTACTGCTTCCTCATTTCCCTTTCCACAACCGAGAGTTTCACTAGATGTGCACCACTTTGTGTTTAAAGGGACACGGTGGGCGTTTTGCAACGGGCAGTGGATTTGCTGAGTCTATCCTCCGCAGCACTGCTGTGAACGGAGAAAGAAGGCGGTGGGGAGGTGGGACACAATGGGGCGAAGCCCTTGCAGAGCAAACCGGTAAAACACACTGTGCTGAGTTCCTTCCCACGCCAGCCCTCGTTTCTCCTCGTCGTGGCCGGCCAGTTTCAAGCCCAGCACGCGTTAGCGTTGCCTGCGGCGGGGCTTTGCTGGCCCCCGGGGCTGCCACCACCTCGCACGCGTGTTCTCCACCGACGTGATCCCACGCACGAGGCGCCGGCCGTGGTCTCCCGGCCACCACCTCCCCTCACTCCCTGCGTACGGGGCTGCAGCTGGAATCGGCTTTCTGTTCGCAGCAGCGGTGATGCATCGCCGGGCTGTGCACGCACGCACGCGGCTCCAAGGGCCGCCAGATTTCCATTACGGCCCGCGTGGCCGCAGCGCTCGCTGCCCAGCGCCGTCCCCTGCGAGGCTTTTTTGCTGTTAACGGCAGAAGAAGAAAGAACAATAAATGCGTGCTGCCGGTCCCAGGGGCGAACATAAAGCAGTGCCTCCATATACTTTTATTTGCTCGGAGAGCATCACAGACATCAGGGTTTTTTTTCCTCTAGGGCTTTTTTTTTTGTTTATTATTCCCCTTTTTATTCCTCCTCATCCTCCCGGGCAGAGGGCAGCTTTGCTCCCTAACCGATTGCTTGCCTCTCTGGAGTTAAACATGAGCCGAGCGCTGTGATGGACTGGGGCTGAAGTGCCCCCTGAGGACTGGTGGGACTGGGCTGAACTGGAAATGCACCTTCCAGACACCCGTGGTGGTGGTTTACACCGAGGGCGTGGGTTTGGGTGCAGCTCTGGGAGCGGCACGGGAGCCCAGGGAAACCCGCTGGCTTCGTGGTGCTCCGCGGCACAGACAGACGTGTTCGCTGGCAGCTGACACACGGGCTCGCGTGGAGCCCAGCACGGAGGCAGAGCCGTCTGAGGCCACCCAGGGCTGTTTCCGAGGTCGCACGCCGTCTGTGCAGAGGTTTGCTCTCCTCCCACACATATTTCCTCGCTGTCGGACCTTAGCAGCTATTACATTCCCTTAAAAAAACCCCACCGCTTTTGCGAACTTTGGCAATGTGTGTTTTGTTCGCTAGAAACCTCCACTCCTTCCTTGCCATGAAGTGCATTCCTGACGCCTCCCGCCCATATCGCCATGAATAACTAGCACCCCTCAGACTGGGAATGTGGCTGGACCCTGCCCAGTAATTCCCACTGCGGTGGGTGCCAGGCGGGGAACGGGGTGCGCCCGCAGCCCCAGGCACGAGCTACACCCCAATAAATCAAGTCCAGGCGTGTTTCGCTGCGCGCAGGAGAGGAACTGAGAGGACCCCCCCAGCACCGTGATCCCCAGCCATGCACCCCCGGCCCCGAGGCCAGCCTGCACCCCACTGCTCGGGGGTGTCCCGCTGTGAGGGGCTTCCCCGGGGCCCAGGCTGTGTGCTGGGAGGACACCATGACATTTCATCAGCAGTAAAATACCAAAAGCTGAGTTTTCTTCCTGCATCTGCACAATACGCAGCCAGCACTGGAGCTCTGCGCTTTTTGGGTAGGTGCTGTGGCTGCTTAAGGGTATCGCCCCAACATGGAGCTGCCGCAGCGGGCGATGTTCAGATACTCGACCCTTCTTATGCAGGGCATCGCTGTTGGGACGAAGAGCCCCATCACTGGCAGGATTATTCCCTGCATCCCAACAGAAGAGCCGCCTTGCGCTCACGCTGGAGATGCGAGCAGGGTTTCACCCAACTGTTTGTGCCCAGAGAAGGCACTGCCACTTTCCGTACCGTCGGGCTTGTGGCAGGACATGAGCTGAGTCCCAAGGGCGGTCGGATCAGAGCTGCTCCGGTTCAGCCTCGCTTATTCTCCTGGCTCGCGCTGGGTGTGCCGGGGGGCGGTGGGTGCGGGCTGTGCTCCGCTCTGTCTCCCTGGTCCTGCCCTCGCGCTGTCGCTGAGCCTCCGGGCTGCTGCTGGTGGGGAGGAGCTGGGCTGCGAGCAGAGCTCTGCGTGAGGACAACCTGTCCCCCACTGCATTTCTAAGGCAGATTAAACGGTAGGCAGAGCAGCCTTCAGCATTCCTCTAATTAAAACAAAATCCCTTGTGGCCTCTTATATACAGGGAGATATTACAGACTTAAGGGGTGTATAAAATGTATATTTATTGATTGGATCAACTGTTGCGGCTCCTTCCATAGTGTCCAGCAAGAGCATTAATACACGACTGGTGGGGCTGGCGAGGAGGGCAGCGAAGGGGGGTTTGGCCGGTGCTTTTGTGGATGCCATCCCGCTGGTCTGCTGGCCCACCTGTGTCACAGCGAGCCCGTGAATAGCTGCCCGGTATATATACATACGTATGTATACATTTATATACATAGCCACCTAGCTAGGCATCGCCTCCAGCGCCCGTCCTGGGAGCCCCTCGTTTCGGGTCCTGCGTTGCCGGGCTGGTGCTGGCGTGGGTCTGCAGCGTTGCACCCACAGTGGGGTGTTTCTGGCCGCTTTGCTTCTGAGACCGCTTGCGACGGGCATTTGTTCGATTGCAGGAATGCGAGATCATTTCTGGCAAAGCCTTGGTAGTGACCGAGGGACAGGATGTGCTTTTCAGTGAGAAACAAACCAACCACCACTCGAAAGCTTTCGCAGGCTGAGATTTTGTGCTTACCAAGTTGCTGCACCTTGAAGAACAACCCCAAGAAATGTGAGTGCGAGGTGGAAAAGTCTGCAGTTCTGGATTAAAACAGCGCTGACAGACGATGCTGTAGCTTCCACAACATAAACATGACAAAAAATAGTGTAAATACGGGGGATTCTATTTTTTTTCCCCTCGTTTTTTCCCTCACTCAGGCCAGGAACTGCTAGAGATTAAATAAATCGTTGCAGAAGTGAGACTGACCTAAATCATTTTACACAGCGGAGACCTTGTCTCCTGCTTTCGGAGCTTCTCGTATTTACACTGTGCCAGAACAGAGATTAAGTTGTCTGTACAGCAGCAGCTCCTTCCTACGCCCCGGGGAGCTCGGGGGAAGGTGTGAGATCAGCTCGCGTGTGGCAGCAAGGCTGCCGAGGAGACAAAACCACCGGCTCACGTGTGCCGGGGGATCCAGCGGGTATTTTTGGTGCCGCACCGTCCCGTGCTTGGCGCTGGCAGGTTTCCCTGCCCCGTGCGGGGTTGCCACTCCACCGGGCTCTGCTCATCCCCGCATGAGCACCCGGTTGGGTGATGCATGAGTGCCCAATTAATTAATGCATGCGTCTAATCAGCGAGTGCACAAGTGCCCAGCTAATTTGCATTTGAGCACCCGACGAGTTCATGCATAAGCACCCAATTAGCCCGTGCATCAGCACGCAATTAGTTCATGCATGAGTGCCCGGGCGGTGCACGAGTGCCCAACCAGTGCACGCATGAGCAACCGAGAGGATCCTGCACGAGTGCGCAGTGGACCTGCACACAGATTCACGATTAGTTCACGCACGAGTGCAGGATTAGTCCGCGCATGAATGCCCAGTTAGTGCATGCATGAATGCCTAATTACTGTGCACATGAGCCCCCAATTAGTGCATGCATGAGCACCCAAGTAGTTCACGCATGAGTGTCCGGTTATTTTGCATGTGAATGCCCAATTAGTGCGTGCATGACTGCTCAATTATTTCATGCATGAGCACCAAGGGATTTACACGTGATTTCCCAGTTGGTTCACCCGTCAGCGCCCAGCGTGTTCCCGGAGCGGGGACGCCCCTGGGGACTGCAGCCCATGGCTGACCCACAGCAGGGAAGGAAGGAGCGCGGCAGAGCGGAGGTGATGCAGAGCGTGGTGCGGAGCCATGGCTGCTGTGGATGTTCTGCGACGGTGCAGGAGGAAACCCCCACCCAAAGCAAGCTGGCATGCCTTGGCAGCCCTGAGCTCGTCTGAGGGCAGCGCTCTGCTCTGCTCTGCTCGACCACAAAAAACCAACCCTGGTGAGTGCTGTGGCTCACAGGAGGGTGGAGCAGATGATCACGACAGCCCTTCCAGCCTTAAAAATTTAGGAAGCCTTTGATATGCAGGCAGGGCCCCTTGCAGATAAACCACGTTGGGTTTAGGGCTTGCGCTGGAGCACCCAGTCCAAATGCTATAATGGGCAGGAGGACAGAAAAGAAAAAATGGAGAAACTCAAGGGAAGAAGTCAAATTAACACTCATCCTTGAGCTGGCCCTCCAAGCACACCGACTCTGCGTCCTGAAACCCCTCTGCCTCGCGGTCAGACCAGGACGCTTGCAAAGCCCGCTGCGGGAGCGAAGCCGCAAGGCACGGGCACAAGGCATGGGGTTTGACGTGACTTTTCCTTTGGTGCGTATGTTGTCTCTAAACCCGCCTTTCACTTTGGGAGAGACCAGATCAAAGAGAGTTCCCAGCTCTCCGTGCATCCAGCTGGTCTGGGAGCCTGGGCTGGGGCGCTGGGAGCTGCGAGCAGCGGGCCGGACGGCTCAGCCCGCCTGGGCTGCCTCACCCCCTCATCCCTCCGCACCCACAAAGGCAGTGGTTATGTTCCTGTGCTAATACAACCCCGCTGAGATTCCAGAGAGATATTTTTATTTATGGATCCTGCATGAACTGCACACCGCAAGTCACTTGCAAAAACTTGCAGAGCAGATGACCTGAATACATATTAATAAGGCTCACAAGTCGTTTAGTATTAGTTTTTTCTATCACGCTTGCGGGATGGCAAGGAACGCACTACCTCGTGGAAAGCAATGTTTAGACAAAAAGCCGCCTATAGCTTGTCACATTTTTAAGCCCGTTTGCCTTGGAGATAAGCCCAGGCTGCCCTGACGTGGTGCCACGCTGCAGCTGCCTCTGCTCCGGGACAGACCCCGGGGAGACGAGGAGCGACAGCTCCATGCACGCCGGAGCCACCAAAGGGCCGTGCTGGTTTTGGGGACAGGCAGGCAGGACATTGCATGGTCAGAGGCCGTGTTTGGGGGTTTCAGAGCCCCGGTGCGTGACGCTGATGGGAAGTGTTTGACCCGGTCCTGGGTGGTTCTTCCGATGAAGGAGCATTTCTCCCTGGGCAGGAACACCTCGACCCCCTGTGCCTGCTACCCCGCTGCTCCTGGCAGCAGTAACGGGTAGCGAGCCCTTTCCCAGCTGGGGAACCTGGGGGACAGTCCCCGGTCTGGTATTTGTGCACCCTGGTCTCACTCTGGACTGAAAACCTTTGCAGATGAGGCATGGGGACGAGGTGCTCAGAGCACCAGGCACAAGGAGAACCTGGTTGCCATTCCCCGGGGGATGTGAGAGTAACCCCTGGGAGAGAGAAATGCGCCCAGACTGGATCTGTGCAGCGAAGAGGATGGCAGACAGTGAAAACGCTTTGTCGTCCCAAATTTGTGAACAATAAACTACGGGACTTGGGGTCTGATATTGACGTTAATGGACTGCTTACAGTGATCAAACCCTCTGCATCAGTGGTGGCAGCTCCCCGCTGGAGTTTTATAGAGCATTGCCTTTTATGGGGCATTTTCTTTTTCCACGGGATTTATTCAGGTTCTATAGCAGGGATTCAGGGAGATAATAACATACATTAACCAGGGCGCGGAAAACTGCTTCGCAAACAAGATTGATCAAAGCAGCCCAGGACTGATAGCAAACACTCCGTAATGCAGTTTGCAAAACACTTGCCAAAACAATTGACTCCTGGTAAAAAATAACTCATTGGGCAGCCTCGGGGGGGCTGCGGCCGGCGAGGGACCCGGCTCCAGCAGCCGGAAAACTGGCGGCTGGGGACTGCAGGGATGAGCAAGGGCCAGATCCAGCTCCCCCTTGCCCAAGGCAAGTGCCAGGCTGTGGTATTGAGGTGTGAGCACCCGGGGGGAGCTGCTGCCCGGATCCTGCCCCAGGGCCGATGCGGGTGCTGGGGTGGCAGGTCATTGGGGTGCCCAGCCATGTGTGGACCCGTCCCCCCGGGCAGTGCGTGCCACCCCATGGGTGCCTCATGGACAGGCTCCCACTTGCCGGGGAGAACAACGCCTTTTGCAAGGGGTCAGACCCTGCAAGGCGCTGCCCCCGGCAGGAGCGGAACGCAGGGTTGAGCTCCTGGCAGTGCCTCCCTCTCACGCCCGCGTCTCGTTCCTGTGCAGTTGCTTTGCAGCGCATCTCTGCAAGGAGATCAGGAGCTGCTGGCTCCTCGCTCGATGCATCAGCCACAAGAGGATGATTATCGGTGATTGCGACGTCGCTAGATGAGGAACAGTACCCGCAGCCACCCCGGCTGTCATCTTCGCGCTCTGGCCGCAGCAGGCAGGACCTGACGGAGGGAGTTTGTGTTGATACGATGAAGTGGCCAAATCCTGCTTCGTGTGGAGCAGCCGCCCTGCTCTGGGAGTGCCCGGGTGTCACTGCCGTGCCCACACTCCCTGGGACACGTGGGCAGAGCAAGGAGGAGAATTAATAAAAGAAGGTGCTTTACCGCTGCTGTTGTTTTTATTTATTATTACTGGCAAAAGAGAGCAACTGATGGCGGAGTCTGGAGAAGAGCAAGGAGGTGAGCAGAGGTGCAGGAGACACGGCAGAGGAGGCGAGAGGGAAGGAATTCCTGCAGGGAGAGGAGATGAAGGCGACATTTCTGTAGTTGTCTGCTGCGGATGCATGCTGCAAAATACATCAGTGTGCCACGTCCACGGCAGGGCAGAGCAGAAGTAATGGGCTAAGTTGTAGCAAAGTGGGTTTAGGTGAAAATAGAAGAAAAATCTCCTACGGAGGATGTTACTGTGGAGGTGCAGCATGGAAGCAGAGCTGGTGCGATGCTGCAGCCACACCAGCAGCCCAGCTTTCGGTTTCCCAGACCGCTGCATTTTTTAGGGCAGATGTGCACAAAGTCTGCGGTTTTTGACTTAAAATCGCCTGGGATTGGAAACACGTCTCATGGGGAAGCGCGCAGCTGCAGGGCAGGAGCACAGCCTTAGATGGCAAAGTGCTCCTCGGCGCCAGGCCCTTTTCCTGTTAATCCCGGCGAAGTGCCTTATATAGTGCACTCAGAGGAATTTATAAATAAATGCTTTTTGTCACAATTCAGGAACGCATCTCCCTCCGTGGCATTCGAAGCACTTTCTTCCCTTAAGGCCACGTTCCTTCACATGCACAGAGCAGTGCCGAGCCTGCAGCGCCCGGCGGCGGCCACGGCCAGGGCTGTGCCGGGCAGGAGGGGGGCTCCTCCATGTTCTCTTGCTGCTGACCGTTTCGAGGAAGGAGGCAGGACGTAACTGGGATGGGGTTACACTGGGATTACAGGAGCGGCCACCCACACTGGAGCCAGCTCTGTGGACTGCTGACTGTCACCATTTGGGTTCAGGGCCACAGTTTTGTACCTCGTCCCTTTGCAGCCAGGTCCCCAGGGCAGCTCCCTCCTGCCCTGGGCTGAAGGCACCCGTAGGATTCTCCAGGACAGGGAGGGCAGGAGGGAGGCGAGCGCTGCTTCTGCACCCGCTTGCACCAGGAAGATACCGGGAGGTTTGAAGCATGGGAGTCCTCGTGGGAAAGCCTGGGGCTCCCGTTGTACGGGACAGACAGGACAACCATCGCTCAGCAGCTGCCTCTAGCCCTAAAACCTGCCAAGCCCCCGTCACCGGCCCCGGCGTCAGCTCAGGATTAATAGTACTGTAAACCAGGCTTCGTGGTTGTCACTATATCGCACACAAGGATTAAGCAGAAACTCATGGCAGCAGGAATGGAGATCTGACTTAGAGCAGCTCAGATCCCTCCCCACTAACGAAGCTCCTTCGTTAGTAAGGGATGGTGTAGCAATACAGGCCGGGCAACCTGGCTCTGCCGAGGGCGGTGGCGTCCTGACCCACGGGCCTGGCTCACACGCGGTGGCAGCGCTGCAAGACTGGTTTGGTGTTTGCCGGGTGCTGGAGCTCCTTGGAGGAGAAAAGCAGAGGGTTTCCTCTGCAGCTCAGTACCGGGGAAGGAGGGAGCTGCCTCCTCCAGCGCAGCCGGGCTGGTTCCCCTGCCTGCACCGTGGCCGTAGCTGGGCTCTGTGCCCTGCAGCGCTGCTGCCCTGATGCAAACCACGGCTCCGTTCTGTCCCAGCAAAGGGAGAGCCAAGGCTCTGCACCTCCTGGTCTGGGATGCTCATAAAAAAGATCCACGCGACTCTGAGATCTGTTGCCTCAACAGAGACTCGGCAGAGCTATAAATAGCCCAGCCAAGCGCCACGCAGCGAACCTGAGCAGAGCCGGCTGCCCTCGCAGCCAGGCACTCCCAGGAGCCTCGCCAGGATGACCTGCTCCGCTGCTCTGCAGCGCGGCCCCGGGGAGCCTGCCTGCTCCGGCCGGGCAAGCCTAGAGCGTGCTGCAGCCTACGGGGACGTGAGTCTGCCCCATCCCCGCTCCTGGGGCTCCCTGTGGGCTCCCACATCCCGGGCACCATGCAGAACTCGGACCTCCTGCCTCCCAGGTCCTGCTGCAGGTCCCACTCTGGCAGCTGTCCATCATCTGCCCAGGAATGGCCTTCCCCCCCAGCCCCGAGATCAGCACCTCCAGCCCCCTCCAGCTGCGCAGAGCCTCTGGAAACGCCACCATAAAAATATTTACTCCCACTGCCACTGAGATGGAAGCTCATAAAGGGCTGTAGCTAAGCCTGTTACTGCATTAGCACCGGCATCCAAAACAGACGAAGGCAGGGTCCCGGCTGGGGGTGACCTGTGGTGACCCAGAGCGTGTCGGTGGGTGCAGGGCATCGCCTGGATCCCGGCAGGATGGGCATTACCCGCTCCCCCTTCCTGCAGAGGGAGCAAGAAAAGTCAACCTGCAGAAGAAAGCAAGAAAAACACCGCTCCAGGGGTGCAAAGAGACCATCAGCTATTTCCCAGAGCGGTGCAGAGGGATGTCAATGTTAATAAGGCTGAGGCCTGAGGCTGTAATTTGATGGCCGCAGCCCAGCCCTCCGTTCTGGCCACATACTTATTTATCGACACTTTGCTTCTCGGCCGGAGCAGCTCCTGGTGCAGCCCCAGGATGTCCGCAGCTCCCGTGTGTGCGGTGCTGGGCAGACAGCAGGCGACCCGCAGCCGTTCCCTGGCTGATGCACCCAGGCTTTGAGCATTTGAGCTCAGAGGGGATGCCGATGCCCTCAAATCATCCGTCTGAAGGCTGGAGGTCAGGTCCCACGCCGCCAGCAATGGTCTTCCAAACTTAGTGCCGTGCCCTGCAGCATTAGTCCCCGCTTGCTTTTCTGCTGCTCTCTGGCTTCTGCTATCTTAAGGCCAAAGCTCAGGTCTGGACCCATTTGGGAATAGTAAATATTTTATTTGCTGTTGGGAGTTTTGACCAGTATCTCAGAGGCTGCGAAGGTCACACCAGGAAATAGCCACTTCATTAGCAAAAAGGATCGGCCCATTCCTGGGCTGCCCGCTTGCGAGGCGAAAGCGCAGCCGTGGAGTGAACTCCAGCCTGTCCCCCGAGTGCTGTTATCAGCCGTAGGCTTGTCTTCCTTGAGCAATCAAATTAGATAGATTTCAGTACCCAGAGTGGTCTCCCTGGTTCTCAAGGCCACGCATGCAATTAAAACTGGTCTCATTAAGAGCCAGCTGAGCCCGGGCAGCGCTGTCTCCATCTCTCCGCTGTTCACACCGGGCAGCGCTGTGCAGGTGCCACAGCATGGGAATGGGGACAGCACAGCAATGGGGACTTTTTTGTTTTGCTGGGCTTTTCTGCAGGTGGCTTCCACATAAGGGCTTCTTGGCACCTCTGCTCAAGTGAAATGGAGCAACCAAAACGGGAGCTGGCTGGCAGCCAGCCTGGCAGACGGGCCCGTGGGGGTGGCCCCGGGGGCCGGTGTGTGCCCAGAGCACGTTTATCGAGGGCAGGAGCCCCGCGGGGGAAAGTCAAGCGGCTGAAGCGCCGGTGTCACACCTATGTGCCAGGATCCTGCTGGCCCCGCTGCTCCCTCGCTGCCAGCCCCAGCGCAGGACCCCGTGAGACCTCACGGGCGGGTGTGTGGGCAGCAGGCGGGTTACGAGTGTGAGTCTCCTTCGCCGTTTCCCACCCTGAGGTCTGCACACAACCGGCAGCACAGGGTTTGACCGCCAGCCCCCCGCCAGCCGCGGGGACCCCGCTGCAGGGCTGCCGGCAGTGCGGCTTAGCGGGTGCCCTGCCAAGGCACCGCAGCACCGGCTCAGCCCTTCGACCTGCTCTGATGGCACTGATACCTGCCGAGTTACTAAAGCTGAGATTTACCACAGTTTTACTCCAGGGAGAGCAGTAATGCAAACCAGGGTATCACAGTGCTGCATCACACCTTTCCCTGGCCTTCAGGGTGAACAGAGAGTTCCTATTCTCCCCTTTGTCCTTACCTTGGCTTTCACATGTACGTGAAACATCACGCGTTCTCACGGTGAATGTACGATGAAGCTGCTCCAACAGCCGCGTATCACCCCCGGGCGCTGGTGTGGTGCGGCGCCACTGCTCGGCAGCGTGGTACCCGGGGTTGGGATTTTATCAGCTTTCCCACATGAAGCAGGGCTGGACCTGGCAGGACTTGCCGAGACACCCCTGGGGAAAAGCAGCAGCTCCCGCAGGACACGGGGCTGCTGGTTTAGTGAAAGATGCTCCCACCTTTGCTGGGCATCCCCCAGGCTTTGCTGCCGGTATAAAAGCAGGAAAACGTCAAGAAATGAGGGAGCCCTCTTGACATGTTCAGGAGGGGCAAATCTGTCTGGCTTTGCGGGGCAAGGACAGATGCCGAGTCCTGCGGGGGAAACCGAGCACCTGCCTGCAGTGGCCTGAAAACCTGGACATCTGGGGACAGTGGAGGAGGAGGAGGTTACATCGAGCTCCAGGAGACCTGGATTTGTTCATCATGGGGCCGCTAACGGCCTCAGGGACCTTTCACAGGTCGCACTCTCCTGCTACTGCCTTAGTTTCCTCAGCTGTAAATACGAGAAGCTGCAGCAATGCCAGCCAGCTTGGGAGGGTATCGCAAGGCTCAGGTGATCAATGCCCATCATGCGTTGAAGATCTCAGGTGGAAGACGCCGTCGAGGTGCAAAGCTACAACTAATCACCACTGGCAGAACTGGTTTTTTACTCTTAAGTTGAGCTGCCTTTCCAAGAACTCTTTGCTGTCCCCGGCCTGCAAGCAGCTCTGCGGACACGGAGAAGTCTCGTGGGACGCCAGGAATCCGCTGGCGGGGAGCCACACGCGAGACCCGGTTTTAACGTGTACACAGCACTGCCGAAATGCAGCCACCCTGGGCAGCCGCGGTGCTCGGTGCCCAGCGACATCGCAGCAAATCCTGCCACAGAGACTCCCTGGGATCTCTCAGGGTTGGGAATATAATCGTAATGCCATGGAGCTCCCCTCCGCTGCCATGCTGCCTTGTGTTCAGTGCCCGGCTGAGCTGCCACGCCACACAGCTGCCCAACGCTGAAACCAGAGCCCCGCAGTGCCCTCGCAGAGCGGCAGCGGGGCAGAACCCGGGGAAGGCAGCAGGCACAGCGTGCCCTTACGGTGCCGACGGGCCGGCCTGGCTCTGGGGTCTGTCACCAGAGACAAGTCCCTGTCATGCCTGGTGTGAAGGCAGAGCCAGGCCCACGGGGGTCAGGGACGCCGCAGCAGCCAGGCCCCCTCAAGGGATCAGGGCCTCCCAAGGCAGTTACCCCCAAGGGGATCAGGTGTCCCCAAGGCACCAGGGGTTCAGGGTCACCCCCGGGGATCGGGGTCCCCGAGGCAGAGGGGACCCCCGCAGAGGAATCACGGCCCCCTAAGGCAGCAGAGACCCCTCCAAGGGGATCAGCCCCCGCCAGGGGTTCAGGCTCCCCTCCCAGGGGATCAGGGTCCCCGAGGCAGAGGGGACCCCCCGGGGATCGGCCCCCCGGGACCGCGCCGCCGCCCCTCACGGCACAGGGGTACCCCCCGCCCCCGCGAGGCACCGCCCCGCC
>VYZW01049182.1:18588-31878 GCA_013401315.1 Balaeniceps rex
AGGCGGCTCCGGCCCCTGGGTAGCTCCCGGCGGCGCGCGGAGCCCGCCCCGCCCTGGTGGCCCGCCGCCGGTGCGTTGCCGGCCCCGCTCCGGGCAAGGTCACAGCTGCCTCGGGTGCCCCCGGGGCTCCCCCCTGTGAAGGTCACGCAGGGCTCCGGCCTGCACATGCGCCCGGCGGCTGGGAGCGTCTCTCTGGGCCCCCTTCTGCCCTGGTGGGGAAGGGGCTGTGCCGCACCCCTTTCCCAGGGCCCTCTCTTGCTGTGGTGAGGGAAGTGGTGGGTGCTCGGCTTGGGCCCTGTCCCACCCGGGGAGGGAAAGAGTGGGTGTGGGGGCCTGTGTCTCGTCCTCATCCCAAAGCTGCATCTGGTCCTGGTGAGGGAAGGAGTGGGTGCTGAGCCTGAGCATCACCCCCCTCTCAAAACCCCATCCTGTCCTGCTGGGGGAGTGGTTGGGTGCTGGGTTTGGGCCTCATGCTGCTTCCAAGATCTCATCCTACCCTGGTGAGGGAAGGGTTGGGTGCTGGCTTGGGCCTAATTGCCTCCCAAGGCCTCATCCTGCCCTGGAGTGGCTGCTAAGGCTGTGGTCTTTTCTTCCTCCCTCAAGACTCTGTCCTGCCCTGGGATGGGGAAGGGGTGCCTGCAGGAGCTGTAATATTACCCCTTCCCAGGTCCATCCTGCCCTGGGATGGATGCTGGGGCTTTGGTTTTCATCAGAGAGGGCCAGACTTGGGTGGCAAGACCCTGAGGGCCAGCTGTGATCTTAGGGTTTAGGGATAAGATGTGTACATGGTGCTGCTGGGCTGCCTTGCGGGGAGGATGCCTCTGTAACCCCACGGGGGAATGAGCAGAGATGGGGGCCCTGCTCTGTGGTGTTCAGGTGGGTGGATGGGGTGGCACTCGGAGCTGCTCCCTGCCCTGTGATGGGTGCGGGGGACCCCCCTGCAGCAGCACAGCCGACTGCCAGCCCTTGTTGCGGTTGGCCTGTGAAGGATGCTGTGCCCTGGAGCAGTGCGGTGCTGGGGAGGGCAGGCTGGCCAGCACTTGCAGCTCAACTGAAGGATAATTGTTTTTTTCTATGGCGCTGTTGGCCCTCGGCAGCACGGGCCTGCACTGAGATGCTCCTTGCCTAAACAATGAGGAAGGAAGATGCTTTTTGCAGGTCGCTCCGTGGCTGGTTATGCAATGGCAAATGCCCTCTGAACTCAGCGTGCAGTGGAGGTGTGTGAAGGCCTGATGTGTGTGAGAGCTTGCTTGCCCTCTTTCCCTAAAGAGGCTTTCCTGGAAGAATGACCCGCAAGTGAATTTCTGCTGCTTCCCTTTTCCTGTGGGCTGGACCCCCAGAAGACTTTTCCAAGGGATTGCCAGATTCCTGGATAGTGAATCCAAATCTACAGGCAGTTGTTTGGGCTGTTCTGGGCCATGTCTTGTCCTGCCAGGATTTCTGGGCCACAGGCTAACACCCGCTGACATAAACCACAGCATGGAGGGGAACAAGCTGCCTGGAAGTGGCTTTTCCAGAGCTGTGGTAGGGGCGTGTGCTCTCTGTTGGTGTTTGAGCTCAGTTCCTGTCATTCCTCCTGATGCTATTAGTGTATGTTAATAGCAGTGCTCTATTAAACACTGTATCTGAAAACGTATAAATTAAGGTTGCAATAGAAGTCTTCAACTGCAGGCAGAGTGAAGAATTGAAGTATTGTAATCATAGGGCTGCAATTATGTAACTGGATTCTCTTTCTCTCTGGATAGCAGGCTCCTTTAATTGCTGTAACAAAGCTACTCCTTCAGTTTTCTGGGACTGTTCCAGGAAGCAATCATTGCAGCAGATTTTCTTCACTCCCCGGTAGAGCTAAAAATGTGTAGTTTCACTATTTCAAAACATGCTTGGTAGTATCACTCAAGACTTACAGCACTGTGAAAGGACTTAGGAAACTTAGTGGTGCTCTGCAGGCTTAATTGGAGGCACTCCTTGCCATTAAGAAGCTTATTCCCACAAAGTTTTAATATGCTCTGCTAAGAGCTGCTGCCAAGGTGAGCAGCTGTGGTCCTTCTCAGTGCAGACCTTAACTTGAGTGGTCCCCCAGATAACATGTGCCTACTGACTGGGCCTCACGTGTGGCTTGGGAGTGAGGGGTCTGGTGACCAGAGGGCTGTTGGAGAGTGCCAGCCAGAAGCAGGACTGCACGGGGCACCTTCCCCAGGGCATGTGTCATGGCCTTTGCTTGAAGAAGGGCTGCAGGGCTAGGATTGCCAAATCCCCATTTTCTAGGATAATATGAACTGCACTGGAAACTTCCCAATGCTGAATGCCTCCCTGGAAAGGCCACAGCAGACCTATGTGTAGATGGCTTCAGTGACTGGTACAAAGCACCTGAACTAACTTGTAGAGTGAATGGGGCTAAATGCTCAGCTCCAGTATGCCGCTTTCTAGTTTCTTAAAGGTCATGGGAAGCACTAGCATGCTGGTTTTTAGGATCTGTGTTGTGGTTCACAGGCAGGGGGAGGAAAAGGAGGTTGCTTTGCCAGGCCCTAGCTGTGCTCGCTCTGTGGTGGGGCTTGCTTTCCCCCTGCCCCTGTTTCTAGGCTGCAGCATGGTGTTAACCTGTTTCTGGCTCGTCAGACCGGCTTTGTCCCATGGGAACAGCTGAAGTCTGGGTTTCAGTGGCAAAGCGGTGGTGAGGGGATGATAGGCTGAATGTGGAACAGCACTCCTTCCAGGCTAAACTAGCAGCAGTGACTGTAACTCCTGGCATGGGGTGGAAGAAGCACTGCTGCTGATAACGTGCTTCCTGAGCTTCCCTGCCGGAGATGGACAGGCTGGGGTCTGTTGCTTGTGAGGCTCTGAGCAGATGATGCTCCAAACCACTGGTGCACCTGGAAGGCAAACTTGGCTGTAGCCTATTGATGTACAGGAGGGCTGTGGCTCTCTGCAGATCCCGTCTCCTCCCACACAGTAAGCTTTTCCTGCATGTGTTTAATGCAGGTGCTGATGTTGGGCTATCTCTGATCTAACCTCCAGACAGTGCCGGTGCTCCAGCTATAAGGGGCACCTTAGCCCAGGACAACTCCAGGCTACCCTGATAAACTCACCCTGGGCATAACAGGGGGTTTGTAGTATCAGCTTGTGACGCAGCCTGCCATAGAAGGGACAACCTCTGATGTACAGGAAGCTTCTCCTTTCTTGGGAAGGGACTAAAGGAATCTATGTTCTGCCTTAGGTTCACGATGTCTGACAGAAAGGCTGTGATCAAGAATGCGGACATGTCCGAGGACATGCAGCAGGATGCTGTAGACTGTGCTACACAGGCAATGGAGAAGTACAACATAGAAAAGGACATTGCAGCATATATAAAGAAGGTAACTAAGGGATGAGGGGGCTGCTCTGGCTGAGAATTCCTGAAGCTCTTAAGCATGTGTGCCTGTCATGAGCCTGAGTGTCTGTCTGAGACTTCATACTTGTGTGTTTGGAGGGAGAAGATGCTTTCTTCTTTGCTTCTTTACTACTATTTCCAAGACGATGGAGTGACTTCTCCAAGGTCAGGGGAGGGCTATGGCAGAGCAGGGCCTGGTCTGTTGCTCTGGCAAGCTGTGAGCAAACAGCATGAGTGCTGTCCCTCTGGATTTGCCAGCCTAGAAAGAGCTGGCTGCAGTCTCTCTTTAGGACTTGCTCCACAGATGCTGCCGCTTGACTCGCAGTGCCAGTGCAGGGTGGGATTACTGTTTCAATTGAAGTGGGTAGCTGTGCACGTGCGGTTCTGTCTGCCATATTCCTGGCTCTGGGGTGGGTGGTGTGGGAGGAGGATGGGGCTTTGTGCTGGCTGGCAGGGTTGTGAAAGGTGCTGCTTTAAAAACAGTGCAAGCAGCTGCCCTGGCTTGTGAAGAGGTGTCTCCCCATTTGCAGGAGTCCATTAACTTAAGTCTCATGCTTCATGGCATCTAGGGAGCTGTCAGTTCCCTCTGTAGCCACTTCTCTGAGTGGTTGGGCAAAGTGCTGTTGAAGGAGGAAAGTGTGACTTCATAGGCAATGTGGTCCTGGCACCTGGGCTGGCTTTTGGGCCTTGGTTGTAATCTAAGCTTGAATGTAAAGGTTTCAAAGGTGTCTCCTGACTTCTCAGATCACTTTGATCAGAGGCAAGACTTATCTCAAAGTGCTTGGGGCAATGCAGCCTGTAAAGCGAGTGCAACAGAAGGCATCCAAAAAGAAGTTGGTCTTTTTCCTGAGAGTGTGTTGGGAGGAGGGAAGCAATTTGGTGCACCTTCATGCCCTGGCAAGAAAGCTTTTCCTTACTTCAAAGGTTACCTGCAAAGAGCTCAAACTGTCTTGCTGCTGTCTGAGGACTAACACTTGCTTTAATCTTGAATGTTGAGTCTGTTCTTCTGGTGCTTTCTCAGGGGAGGGAAGGGTGTTCTTGGGAGTTGTGTATTAATTAGAGGGAGAAAAATGGTCCTTAAGCCTATCTTACCTGCTGAGTAGGAGAAGACTGACTATTAAGCCAGCATTCAGCTTGCTCACCTCTGACCTCTTGGGTCTTCATGTGCTGTCTGGCCTGTGAATTTGCCTGCTTATTTTCAATGCAGATTTTGTCCCCTTTATGTGAAGAAGAGTCCCAAACAGCAGAAGCCAGGCTTCCCCTTCCTTTTTTAGGTGACCTTTAAGCTCAAATGCCTTGCTGGAGCAGACATGCCAAAATCTTTTTTTATTTTTTGTGAGTGGGCTTGGAATGGGAGAGGAGAAATATTCCCCTGAGCTAGCCTACACGCAGGGCTTGAATAGCGCTGTACCAAGGAGAGCTCTGAGGTCTGCTCTTTGTTCTGCCCAGGGCTGATGGGTGCTCTAAGTCTCAGGAGATGATTCGCTTGCGTTGGATCCTTTGAACAATCCAGCGCAGAGGTCTGGTTGTGTCAGTTGCTACCTTGCTTCATATAATAGTGTCTTGCAGTGGGGAATCTAAAGATGCTGCAGGTGGGAGGAGAGGCAACAGTGTGTGAACAGAACCAGCTAAGAATTCGGGCTTAAAACTATTTTCATGTGGGCTTTCTTGGCCTTAATGCCTCTCTTCTCTTTCTTCAGGAATTTGACAAGAAATACAACCCAACTTGGCACTGCATTGTTGGCAGAAACTTTGGCAGCTATGTAACACACGAGACAAAGCACTTCATCTATTTTTACTTGGGTCAGGTTGCAATTCTTCTCTTCAAGTCTGGATAGGAAGCAGGAGCAAGTGAAATTTGGACTGTAATGCACTGATGGCTGAAGCCACGACTCCCTTTAACATGGCTATGCCGCTGCATGGACTGTATACTATATTTAATGTGTATATGTTGCAGTAAAAATCTACTTCTGTTTAGTTGCCTGGGAAGAAGGCGGCATTTTTTTGTTACTGCTTTTTTTTGGTTGTATTGCACTAGGAAACCTGTAAATGCTTAAACAATGGCCTTTACGTGGGAAGAAATAAAACTATTCCACAACAGCTCCCTCAGTGGTAACTCCTTCTTTGAGGCTGGGAAAACTTCTTTGGGCAGGCCAAAAGACCCTGACTTCCTTACCGAGTTTTATTAGACTGTTAATCTTGTAATGAGGAGCAAAGCCAGTGTGAGCCTCTGTACCCACCCTGCAGACTGTAGAGAGCTGGCTCTCCCAGTACCCTCAGTGCAGGTACCTAGACCTTCCCTGAAAGCTGATGGGGTGGCTCTTGATTACGTGGCTTTCACACACAAGTTGAACTCCACCTCGGACTGTGATAAACAGACTTGCAGCTGGCACCCTTGGTGTTCTCTTTCAGTGCCCATCACTGTAGTTTTGGCTCTGCTGAAACATTGACCTAGACTTGTAGAGCAACTCAGCCTGGTCTAGAAGACTTCAGCAAACATCCCCCCGAGCTACTGCTTGCTGCAGAAAGCAGCATCCTGTGGCTGAAGTCTTTAGACCTTGATACTGAGATCTAAAGCCACGTAGCCTGTCCCCGAAATGGAGTAGGATATCAAATTGGTGACTGCTGACAACAGCTCTATTTGGCATGTTCTTAGCCAGTTGTCTCAACACTGCCTTAACTTGATGCTCTCCTTAAAGCAAGCTAGTCATGTGGAAGACTTGTAAGTGGCCACTGTCTCCTTTTTTTTATTTTCTGTAGCTGATAAGCTATTTCTGGAGGACTGTCCTCCATGTTCTGATATCTGCTTTTGTTCTTAAAGCACAGTACCAAGAAGTTAAATTTACATGTGATGTTTGTGTGAAGGAAACTCATGTGACATCTGCTTCAAAGGCAGACAAATGTCTTGGTCTCCAATAGGTTCAGCAGTGATGTTGTCTTAGTATGTACTGACTCTTGGATTACACTACAGGAAGTTCTTTTTATCTGGGTGTGGAGAAATGCTGTGTGATGGCAAGTAAATTTCTGGTGCTTGTCATAAGGTCTATTTATTGGTTTGCTAACTAATGCATAGACAATGTCGCTGGGCTGGTGAGCCTAACTTGTGTCTGAGATGAATTTCGTGTTGGTAATAAGTCACTGCTGGGGGAGAAAGGGCAGAGTGAAGGAAGCTCTTCATTGTGAAATGGCTCGATGACCCAGGTTGACTACTTCCTGAAGTAAAAGTCCTTCTTGTCTCTGTGCAAAATCCAAAGTATGCCTAATTTTGTAATATTGATAGAACAATGTTGTAACTAGAATGAATGTAGCTGTCATAACTTCATGTTGATGGAAACGTCTGCACTGGGGTAATGTGCCTTGGACTGTCTGGGGCACTCTTGTGGTCTTGTCTATTCAGAACTCTGGATCTGAAAGGAGAATGTTTTGGGTTTGTTTTTTTTTCCCCCAAGCATGAGTCTAATGTGAACCTGTTCACGGTCTCTCGTGGAGCAAGATCTGTTCCCTTCATAACTGCAATGGCTCAAATACCATTTATTTTTTTCAGACATTAAAGGTGAATTGACACATTTAAACAGCCTCTAGTTTCTTCTTCGTTGCCAGCTGTCCCAAGCAAAAACTGCACTTGTCCAGAGAGGGTGAGCAGCGAGTTCTCTGCCCTGGAAGGTGCTGATGACCCAAAGGAGGCAGGTCTGCTGAGGGAGGAACTCGACCTGCAGAGCATATGTGGCCCATCTGTGCTGGTGCTGACCTCCAGCCTGGCTCAAACACAGCGCCAGAAGGAGGGATCGAGGGGAGCGTGTCCCGCTGCAGCCCTGATGGGATGATTTTGTGCCAAGTAACCAAGATGTGAAGGCACCGGGGCTCACCCCTTAATGACTCCAGACAAACCGGGGGTGGTATAGCAGCTGGGGTCCTGGCTCCTGTACCTGCTCAAAGGTGTCTCCCTGCTTTGCAGGAAAGCAGGTTTCCCTTTCAGGCTTCCTCCCTGTGCTCGGTAGAAAGGTGAGATCTGAAACTCTTGCCAGTCGCCTGAAGCTGGTGTGTGTTTAATGCCTCTCGTGTTGCAGGGGCTGCAGGCTTGCCCTTAAACACTCCCCCCTCAGCTTGCTGTCTTGCTCCTGATGCAACCTAAATTTGGGGTTGTGGCCTCCCTGATATTTTGGAAAATCTGTGGGCACTTAACAGCTACAGCAGTGTAACAGCTATGCTGTGGGACAGTAACACCAGCATGAGAAACGGGGAAGCTGAGCTGCAGACAACCATGACTCATGCTAAGCAGCTATAAAATGAGCTGAACCCGAAACTCCCAAGCGAGCAGCAGTATGGCTGTTACACACAGGCAATCTGCTATAACCTACACCTGGCAGTGCTGAAAAGCAGAGGTGGTTTCTACTTTGGGGGGAGCTGGGAGCAATGCTCCTCCCTCAGGAGTCCCAGCCAGCCTTTTAGCTGGAAGTGTAGTTGCAGGGCTTAAGCTCCCGCTGTGCTGGGGCTCTGCACGCCTGGCTAGGTCTGGGTTAACAGTGCGGCTCCAAGAAAACATTTGCAGTCTCGTGGGGCTGGGGTAGTCGAGCCCCCGTGGTGCGCAGGGCTCTCAGTCAAAGCAAGTGGCAGAGAAACTGGCTCCTGGATGCCAGCTGCAGCACAGGAGGCTGCTAATCCAAACCTGAGGTGAAAAACTTTTCCAGCCTGAGTTCCATCTGTGGGAAAGCACCCCTTCCAGCCACGTATCTGGTGGCTGTGGTGCTGGTGGAAATCGGTCCCTGGCGGGGCTGGAGGGATGGCGTGTCCTGGAGCTGACGCATGCAAGTAGAAAGTGGGTTTGGTGCCTCCTTGGATGTGTCGCTGCAGCAGGAGTCCTGCTTCAGGCTAAGGAAAAGAAGCTCTAGCTCACACCTTTAGCAATTAGGCAGTGAAACTGAGCCCTGCTCACTCCCCGTAACCCCTGTAACGGACACCGGTACTGTGCATCCTTAGCCTTCCCCCAAACCATCTTTTGCGTAGCGCTGGGGCTCTGGAAGATACAAACTGCCTGAAGTTAAGCAGCGCTTCCCTGCTGAGAGCAGGGTGAGGTTTTAACACGGAGCTTTCTGTCCCTGCTGCCTTCCCCTGCTGCCTCCCAGCAGCTGTCTGACACAGCTCTTGGCTTTGACTTTTTCCATTGCTGGCCTCCACTTTGTCTCCAGTTTCCACCAGGTGCAGGTGTCCTGCATGATGGCTCGGAGCGTTAACTGCTTCCGTGCTGGAGAGGCCAACAGTGTCCCCAGGACGGCCGCTCAGTTTCAACGGGGGCATGAAGCTATTTGGAAACATCTGGCTCTGGGGCACTGAGTGGAAGGTATGTATCTGGGGGGGAAACATCTGGAGAAAAAAACTGCTTCCAGATGTGTTTGGGCAAAAATGCTGTTTAAATGTAAACTCAGTAAACGTTACTGTCCTGCCTCACAAGCATTCAAAAAACATCTGATTGCAGGGGAGTCCGAGGCGCTGGCTGCTGCTTGTGGGTGGAGGTCTGGGGGCAGGACAGCGCCTGCAGATGTGCGTGTGTGTTCGCTGTGGGTAGCGGCGCGGTTCGCGGTTGGGGAGAGTGTCACATTATTTTCTCTTGTACAAGCCATGTTACTCAATTCCTCATGTCGAGTATTTCTTCCAGATGTGGCCTTACAAAAGCCAAGCTTTGCGGCACTGAAGAGCAGGCAGGCTGGGTTTGGTAGCTGTGCTCCATGAGTGTAAGTACTAGACGTTGTCTAGGATTCATTCTGTGGAGGGAGCGTGGTGTAAAGCTGCGGGAGAAGGTGTGTGACTCCGTTAGCAGGGAGAGCCTTCCTCCCTGCCTGCCTGGCACAATATTCTTCCTCCTTCTCTGTCACCACCTGGGACTCTGGGAAGGAACAAAGTGACGGCGATGTCCTCCCCACCCTGGGCATCCTGCACAGGGTTGCACCCTGCTCCTGTGGGAACACCCAGGCTGCAGGTCAGTGCCCACCTTCCCTCCATCCAGCACAGCCAGCCTGCAGCACTGCCGTTGCAGTGTTAGTCGTCCCCAAGCACGTGGAAGCAGAGCCTGTCGCTGGCAAACCCGGTACCCAACGGACATGTTCCCCCTCACAGCGCTTTTGCGGGAGATTTGAGATGAAGAGAGAAAACGTGGAAATCATTTTTATCTCGCTTTCAGTCTCCGACGGGTAAATCCTTAGGAGGCCGGTGCCACGCGGTGAAGGAAGCAGGGCTGTGCCATCCCTGCCCACCCGAGGTTTCCCTGCTTTGTTCTATTTATTGAGCAACGATTCTGACACCCTTTCCCAGACTGTGACTCATAGCAGCACTGTCTGTGCATAACCCGTGCATCTCAGAGCGCTTTATAGATACAGGAGCTGCAGGAGCCTCGCAGGAGCCAACTGTGTTTATTAAAAGATGATCAGATGTTTCCTCCCTTAAGGCAGTGTCTAGCTGAGGCTGAGTAATAACTCATTACCAACGAGACAAATAACTGCTTATCATCAGGTCAGTGCCTTCACCAGCCCTTCTGTTAGCGACGGCAGGCGCCATGCGTCTCCTGCACTGAACACCGGTGGTCTCCCCAGCACGAGGTGGGTAAGAAGGGAGCTGCCCTGCCGGACCCCGCTCCGGTCCCCGTCCCTTCCCCTGCCGGCAGCCTGAGCAGGGGCAACCCCGGGGGGGTCAACCCCAGGCTCTGCTCCACTGCTCAGCAGGGTTTGGCCCTGGGTTAAGCTCAAGGAACAGTTTTATCCAGCCCTGGCGTAGCTTGTTTCCTCCTGCCCGTGGAAGCCGGCTGCTGTAGTGGCCTCGCAGTCCACATCTTTCTGTCCTAGTGCTGGGGATTCAGAGCAAATGCACCAGAGCTTGCTGTGGCCTGGTGGAAAAATCAATGGTGGGCCAGTGCAGTGTGCCGCAGAGGCGCCCCGGGAGCGCTGCCGGGGCCGTGGGTGAGGCAGCGTGTCACGCTCTGCCACGTCCCCCGTCCCTGCATGCCCCTTGCTGCCCGGCGTGTCAGCGCTTGCTCATGGGCCTCTCTCGAGGGCTGGGCTGGAGGAGGAGGCAGCGGAGAGCGGGGCCAGCTCTCGTCCCCTTGCAGGACGTGGGGCCGGGACCCTCGCAGGCTTGGTTAGAGGCTTTCCTCAGACGCCATCCTCCGGCGCGGCCGCCGCAGCCCTCCCCTGCCAGATGCCGTGGCATCTCTCCATGTCCTTTGTTCCCTCCCTTGCTTACGCATCTCCATTGATTTATGGTCGTTGCAGAGCAGCCTGACCGCAGCTCAGCCGCTTGCCCAGACCCCGGCCAGGCTGCGTGCCCTCGCCCCCGGCCTGCCGGGCAGGGAGGGTTTTGGGAAGAGATCCAAGCCCCCCATGCAGAAGGGCCCTGCTGCCTTTAAACACGTGCGTGGCCTTTTCTTTCACCTCCTTCCAGCCTGGGTGTGAATGAAGTGCTTTCAGGGGGAGGAGATTGCTGGGAGCCCCGCTCTGCCTGTGCATTGGTCGCAGCCCATAAAAGCATCCGAGGAATTCGCCACGGCTGTCCCTGCGCGGGGTTAGCGCAGTGAAAGCTGCCCTTTGTTCCCGCAGCCCAGGCCGCCGAGTCCCACACAGGGACGGGGCTGGAATCTGCAGAGCTGGATGTGTGCTCCCGCCGGCACGTCGCCCTTCGCGGCCCCGTCGCGGGCACCACGCTGCACCAGGGCCATCGGGAGAGGGTTTTCCCATGTCTTACCTCAGCCAGGGTGAGCAGCGTTGGGTGAGCAGCATTAGGCGCTGCCGGGGCACGATGAAAAGATTTCCCCGGGGTTTACCAGCAGGTTTGAGCGCCTGCCGGTACACAAGGTGTGAGCCGAGCTTTAGCCCCGTGCTGCTTACGCTGAGTCAGAGGAATGGAAATCCCTTCTTACACAGACATTTTTCCACAAAGTGTTCGATTACAGGTTTGGGGTTTAAGCTTGCACCCATCTCACGCAGTCTCCCGGCTGGCTGTGCCGCTCGCCTGCTGCCTGCCAGGCTGCCGGGGCCGCTCCGGCAGGAAAGGACGGAGGGCTGACACCGAGCCAGGACGTGCCTCCGCTGCAGCCTGCGCACAGGCGGCTGGCGCCCAGCCCAGAACATGGCTCTGGAAAAAAATAAATGCCTTTTTTGTTTTTGAGGAAAGCCCAGAATGCTTCGACAAGGACAAAACCTCTTCCTAAATCCGGTTTTAAAAGTCCTGTTTTTTCTAAGGGACCAAAATGACCTGGCCAAAAGCGTCTGCTCCTCCGTGGCCCGTGGGTCAGCTTGGACGGGGTAAACCTGGACCCACATTGCAAAGGCTCCATCTGAAACCGCGGCTTGCAGGGGGGCTGAGGGATGGCACCCATGTGGCCCCCTTCCAGCAGGGTCCCCACCCATGGGTGCTGGTGGTCCCGCTGGCAGGGGGCCACTGGACCTTTTCTGTGTTGTAATTAGCACAAGAGAAGAAACCCACTGGGTGACTCAGCAAGCGTTGGGTGCCAGGCCAGGGCTTTGTCACCGTCCTCCTGCAAGACCGACACATGCAGATCAGGCAGAGCCTGGGCTGGCTAAAGATACCGTGTCACTTAAATATTTTATAGAAAATCATTAAGCAATTAAATCTGGCGGATCTCACATCATAGAAAAAGCAGCTTGAAGTCTGGGCAGTAAACAGGGCACCGCTTCCCGGTCATTTGGGATGTCTTCTCGGAGTCTTAACTCCGGCCCTTGCTTCAGAATAACTATAATTGTCTCTTAATTGCCATTATTGTTTGACATTTTTAGCATTTGCAAGTGCAAACTGTTACAGTTTTCCATGCAGCTACAATCAGTAGCCAGGGTTCACAATGAAAGCAGTTAAAATCCTGTGATTATTACGAGCCTGCATGTCTATACAACAGCTTCAATCCACATAACTCGCCAAGACGTAGGCTAGAAACTCAGACATACTTAGCATTTAGTAACCCAGCAAAGCTACTACCTCTTGCTGCCTCCAATGATTTGCATCTACAGCACTTTTTGGAAGGACGCGAGCGTTGAGGGGAGGGGAAAGAAAGCATTTTCTAGAATGCATCCCTGGAGAATATACAGCAAAGATAAAATTATGCACATGAATTATGCATATGAATTATGATTTCACTCCTATTTTTGTGGAGATTAGCTCATGTTTGGTGTGCATCCCTGGCAGGTTGCTGGCGGTTCGGCAGCGAGCAGAGCGCTCTCTCCAACTCCCAGCAGGTCACTGCAGTTCCAGGTCCCGCGCTCCCCGCTCCGCCGGCGGCAGCCTCCCGTGGGCTGCAGAGCTTCTTGGGGATCCGGCCCCCCGGTAACGACGGCAGCCCCTGCTCCTTCACCCCTCTCGGGTCTGGGCGAGTAGTTTTTCTGTGTTAATTTATGGCACCTCTTCTGAAAACATGCAACGGATGAAAACAGATTTAGGTGTAAAACTAAAAACAGCAAGTCTGCGCTATTTTGTATAGAGGGGGAGGTGTTTGCAGGCTCCGCTGCCACCAGCCAGGCTTTGCCGGTGTCCCCGGGGTCCCACCATCTCCCGGGGAAAGGCAGACATGGAAACACCCCAGCCTCTGCCAGCTCTGGGAAGATAAAGCCTGGGGAGGGGAGCGCAAGGGGGAGGCAGTAGCAGCATTTCCAAAATCTCCGCGCCAGACTCAGCTGCAGTCCCAGCACACAGTGGATTTAAGCCACGCTAAAAGCCAGCAGTCCTTCCACGCAGAAACAGCTTGGGAACCCAGAGCCCCATTTCCAGGAGGGCTGGTGACCCCAACCCACAGGTGTTCCCATGTGGAAGGAGATTTAATGGCCCTCATTGCAGGGGAGGAATGATCCTAATTAGCCAAATCACCAGGGCACCTGCACCCAGGGCAAGGAGCAGGCTGGGCCTGAGCATGGGGGGCTCGGGGACTGGGG